>CM021317.1:9149192-9194959 GCA_010645155.1 Tigriopus japonicus
TTTGCAAACACGGAAGTACGTAAGTTGCCACAAGAAATCGTTTGAAGAAAGCTCTTTTTATAAACCATGTCGCAAAACATTTTCATAACTTTTGCCACAGGATTTCTTGTCCTAACTTATGTACTTTTAAGTTTGCAATTGAAGTCAACGGCGTGTGGTAGCAAAAAAATTCTGCCACAACTCAAATTGTCACAAGGTATATAAACTCAGCTAATATGAATCACGATCAACTTTAACATACAGTTCTCATATCTTTAATTTGGTCTCTAAAACACATCTTTCTAACATACTATTGCATTATGAACAAATAAAGTAAAACTGACTAGTCTTTCACTATGTATCTTACGTGATACCAAGATATATTTTCCTGTTGAATGTTCTTATATCCAGGTTAGACTAGTCTTTCCTGAAATTCTATAACAATTCAAATCATGAAGTTCTGAAGAGAAGCAAAGAAGGTTATGCCAAATTAAAAGTCCTTGTGTGTCAAACTTGGGACCACGTTGGAAAATAGTCAAAAATTGGATATTTAGGCATCCTTGAAGACAAATACATTATACGTATATGATGAATTATATACTTTTTGTTTGTTTGTTTGTTGCGGATTTTCTACTACCGCTACAAGGAATGCGATTCCCTGTAAACAAGGATTTCTCACGACAGCTTCAATTCGATCCCCAACAGGATTCGGACGTACGCCGTCTGGGGAAGCACTTTTTTTTACCCTCGGGCAAGAAGCACTGGAATCATGGAGTGGGAGGCTAGCAATGAGAATAATGATTTCCAGTAAGAACAATTCGATTGCGTTCTTTTGCAAATGAGACCTTGCATATGTTGACAAGAATACGTATTTCAATTTTCAGCTCAATCGAACATCGGAGACAAAAGTTATGCTCACTCAAAGTTCAGTGCAAATCCTACCGAGAATGAATGAATTTGCCCTTATGTGGTAATCGTTTTACCACAAAAGGGTGAGTTCATTCATTCTATGCTCTCTTCAGTACATAAGTTTGAGAAGGCAGAACTTTTCACTCCGGCATTCGATTGGGCTAAAATTTGAAATACGTGTTCTTCTCAATGCAAGCCACGTTTCATTTGCAGAAGAACGCAAATGGTTTATTTCTGCTGGAAATCATAATTCTCATTGCTAGCCTCCCACTCCATGATTTCCGTGCTTCTTGCCTCGGGTCTTATAAGAACGCATTAGTACGCGCGACCACTCTGGCTTCCTTATACATTACAGTATTTATGTTAGCTCATAATATTCTTAAGTTTAAATAAAATGATTTTCAGACAACGGTTTGGGATACACTTTTGGAAAATTTGAATGACAAAATGCATTTTTCAAGCAAAACACTAATTTTGTAATGCCTCCTTAGGTCTGAAATCTAGATTTTCAACTTGTTTGCATCAATATCAATTATAATTATAAGGTGCAAGTCTATCTTATGGCATATGGACCTTAACCCACACGCAAATTCACTACTTAAAACTACTTGAACAACTCTTACCCATACTGAGATTGTCCTGAAATCAATGA
This sequence comes from Tigriopus japonicus, assembly GCA_010645155.1. NCBI lineage: Eukaryota > Metazoa > Arthropoda > Copepoda > Harpacticoida > Harpacticidae > Tigriopus > Tigriopus japonicus. Next base: position 9,150,733 of record CM021317.1, read on the forward strand.
CACGATCGTACAATAAAAGAAATTCGAAGATGAAACCATCAATTCTAGAACATGAATTTATGCCAAGGTGACAACCCATAAAAAACTCGATTTCTAATAAGCAATAAATATTGCCATGTCTTAATTAAGTTCAGGATAAGGCGTGGATAAGCAAAATCTATGTAAATTGTTCAAGCCGGGTAACAGATAAGCTCAAAAAAACGCCGTTATGTTGTTCAAGTTGTTTCTTGAATGAGCGTGATGAAACTCCGCGTTTTAGTCCGGGGGAGAATTTCCGGGGGAAATATGGTTCCTAATCCATTTTCAAGATGAATTTGCGTGGCATTTTTAAGCAGGACGACACCGAACGAGGGTAGCAAGAGCTGAGCGAAGGAAGACAACAGTGCGCGGAAATAGAGTAGAGCAACTCTGGATTTGCGCAAGCGATGAAGAGACTTCAGACGAACAGATCCCTTTGCACAGGCTACACTTTTATAATATTTACACTTTAAGTAACTTTATCATAATCCTCAAAAAAAGTTTTAATCGTCTTAGGGTGGAAATACACGGACAGGCGAAAGTGGCAGGCCAGCCATTTTTTCAGCCTGCCTGGCTGAATTTTGACCTAACCCACCTGAAAAATGAAACCTACCTGCAGACCGGCTCATTTAGAGTGGAAATACACGAGCAAGAAAAGTGGCAGGACAATCATTTTTTCAGCCTGCTCGGGGGAAGTTCGAGCTTACCAAGCTGAAAAATGAAGCCTACCTGCAAGCCGGCTCATTTAGAAATTGTTCTAATTTATGCCTGCCTGTTAAAAGTCACGATCAAACAGTTGAAATTCAAAATGCCGGAACTAAAGAAAGGATTTAAGGAAGTCTTTATTGACCTTATATGGCCTTAAAAGGACTGCATCCAAATGATTCATCTTTTTCAGTACTTATATTGCCGATGTGGCTCCCTTTTGTTGATGCGCACTGTGCCATTTCACGGGTATGATCACTACTCTATGTGGCGTGCAACTACGGGTATGATAAGGGAGATCGGTAGGTAAGCTTATTCTATGGGGACGACGATGTCCCCATGTGGTTGAGTCAAGATATAGTAGTCGGCTTCTTTATCATGAACGAAATTCGATATTTACATCGTGGTGCTAACGCACCCCAATCGTGCATTTCAAGAGGGGTTAATTAACCCCACAATTCATTGAATAACTTAGGAGAAATGGATAATCCACACAAGACCAAACAGGTTCAAGTAGGAAGGAGGAACGCATTATGAAAGTACCTACAAGGGAGAGCAGAGAAATTGAAAACTCCACACGCACCATCTTTTCCGTAACAGAAAAGAGCCTGCGCGTGTATTTCTGATTCCAATTTTGGGATGTCAAACTTTGACCTGTCAGGTTGAAAAAGCAGCCTGTCGAGGAGTTTAGCCTGTCCGTGTATTTCCACCCTTACCTTCATTCAGTTAGCTTTCTGAGAGGCCGGCCTCGCACTTCTGATATTCATGAGAACATTGAGCACCTAGAGAGCTTTCTAAGACACTACAAGACTTTAAACAAAACACACTGATTAGGGAATGATGATGCATTGGAAAATAGACACTAAAACACTCTTTATAAATTATGAGCCACATGAACTTTGTTGCACGACTTAAAAGAACTGAGCTTGTTTTCCTTCTTCAGGGTGTCTCCCGCAAATCAGAAAAACTGCACACAAAATCAATCGTGTAGTGTTTTAAGACTATTGAAAGACACTTACGGTCTGAATGATTTTATTTGAAAGGTCTTCATTGATATTAGTCGAAAAAGCAAGCAGATTTTTACTTGACAAGCCTCAATTGTGGTGTCTTGAAAGTTTGAAGAAAGGCTGGATTATGTGATCTTCTAATCAAAACTAAGAAAAAACCTTATGCCATTCTGGATCCTATTTTCAGAAAATTATTTGAACACTCACAAAAGGCTTTAAAGTTCATTACACTTTACATTGACAGGTTTTGTCCAATATGTTGCAAAATAAGTTCTTAACAATATTCTGACTGTTTTGGTCACCATTTTTGATTTTCATCTTCTCTCTTCAGGGATCCTGTGGCACGTTGTCTTCTTAAGATTAATTATATTTGAACCAACAAATTAGGACAGACCAGCTGACTTAAAGTGTGGCAAAACAGTAAGTTAAGTCACCTTTGTATAACTTTCAAACCAGTTATTGCTCTTGGGGCCAATCAATGAGCATCTTAAAGTCATTTTGAACATTGCAACAGTTGCATCAAGCAACCCTAAATCTAGAAGAGGCCTCATCTTTGGCAGTTCGCCCAGCCAAATTAGCCAGAAGACCAAAGAGGCTGATCTAAATTTCCGGCTGAATTGGCATTCGATCCTTGCCTTTCACTTGATTTGGGTCACCTCCGGCCAGTTTTGCCGTGCCGTGAAAAGTCCACCTCTATTCTAGATGTTCTTGCATAAGTCTAAGCTCTGCATCAGCAGCTAGTTCTTGGATTGCCGTGTAAAAGTCATCGAACAATTCTCCCTCTTCTTGGTGGCGATGTAATAGGCGGTACCGATCTAACGCCAAATTATGTCTCTCCTTAAGGTATCTTGATATGTTTTCGAATACTTCGTCTAAGGAAAGTTCGGTTATGATGGGTATGTTCATTGAATGTTCCATTTTTGATTGCAATTTGGGCGAGCAAAACGTGCGGAACGAGGCTATCTGCTCTTCACGGGGAAATTCTCCCAATTTTATCAACAAGGCATAATTTCGCCAAGCTGATAACCATTGCTTCCATTGGCGATAATCAATTGCGTCCTCAAGTTGTGGGGGTGTTTTCGCGATGGCTTTTGGTACTACTGGTCGTCTCTCATCAAGTCTCGTTGCCATCTCCCTGGCATCAGGAATTTCCCTTCTGCTTGGATGTGGGTTAATTATGTGTTCCACTAATCGTTCAAATCGAGCTTCTGACTCCAGATTCTGTCGTTCCAAAAGCTTAGCCATTTGATCCCCCTGGAATTCCATCAACTTATGGAGGGCTGCCGTTGTAGAATCACTGCTTGAAGGGGTAGCTTCAAGTTGTGCCATTTTGCTCCGAAGTTGAGCATTTTCTTCCTCTAATTCGGCTTTGGTAGGCATTTTGCTAGTCCCCTGCAGGTGGGTCTCTTCAGATTAGACTTGCAGTCACGGTTCTGGATCTCATTGACACGGTCAATTTTGAGATTTTACCGCTGCGCCATGTTGAGTTAACGCACAAGGAAATAATCGAAACAACTCGAGTAAAAGTCCAAATGTCAACTGTCTTTATTCTGGTAAAAGAATCGGACACTTCGGTGAGCAATGTAGGCATACGCGAGCATATTACAACAATCTGTTAGACACATCTATTTGTAGTTTTAGCTGAACAAAAAAACAAAGTGTATTCTAAAGAGTTATGAAAAATATTTTCTGAAAATCTTGTTTAAGTGTATAACTGATCTGAATTTTCGGCCAAAAGCTTCACGGTCCACCATCACTAATCAAAACGCACTCGAATTTGCCATTTTGCCCTTAATGTCAACATCCTCACTAGCTTAATACAACTAAGAAAAATAACAAGTTATTGATCGACATGATGGGATAAAATAGTTCAAGGGGAGCCTGACTTCGTAAATGTGCGAACTCTTGGGAAGACGCTTGTAAAGCCAAATGAAGAACTGCACCAGTACTTGTACTTCAAAGTTTGGCCTAAAAATTACTTCAGTAAGTCCACCGTAAAATTAAAAATAAGAACTAGAACTTTTGGTAACGAGTTTATGAAAGTTTTGTGTCACAAGTACAGCATTTTTGAAATGTTATGGCACCGTTTTTCGTTACTTTTGCGAAGGCAGGCACGAATCATTGTGCGTACGTTCACAACTTTACAATTTCGCTACAACTACCCTGAGCAATGCATGTGCAAAGGGCAGTGTTTAGTCGCTTTTAATCTTTCATTGTTTTAGTTGCTACGAAAGAGAATGAAAAAATTTAAAAATCATATTTATAACTTCAGCTTGTACTTACAGAAAAGTATTGATACAGGGTTTTCCATTTAAAACCGGGCAAGGTTGAATCAAGGGTTTTACATGATATATCAATGATAACAAATAGTTCTAATCATATCTTCATCTAGAACTTTTGTTTTTAAACATTTCTCAAAGTGGCCGTATTTTTGACGGGGTCTTGAATTCAATTAGCAATAAAGGAGGCGATTCACCGTCAACATGTTCCTCATAATTTATTATGAGTCATGAAGTTCTTTTCACGAAGAATCGCATAAACAACAGTCATTTTTTGTTAGTTACCTTCAACTTTTATACCATGATTCGGTTTGATGATGTTGTAGGAAAAATATGTTACACAAATTGCTGATAAAAGTGAGTCTTAATGTTGGATGTGATTTCTTTGCCTGTTTTTTTTTAGTACGAGGTTAATTTTAGGCTCAATTCTCTTTCTTCTCCAAAATTCAATCCCATGAACCTTTCAATTGAACCTTTAATTGAACCCACTTAAGGGATGAATGTGGAAGGCCCTGAAAATAGAATAATGGCCTTGCTGCAATTTGATGACTGGATAACAAGAACTTCATGAAGAACAAGTTGACAGCGAATCTCTTCTTTTATTGCTAAATGAATTCAAGACCTCGTCAAAAATAGGAGCCTTTTTGAGAAATTGCTTATTAAGCACATCTTCGTAAAAAATGGCAAAGTCACATTCAATTTGAGAGACAGTTGAACATTCCCAGTTTTTTTGGTATGAATTGCTCATGATGATAGTTTTAAGACACAACTTTGCAACTTTGATTATGAAAAAAACTACCATTTTCCCCAAATAAAATCCAAACGTCTACTCGAAGCTGCTCCAAAAACAATGTCCTTTCAAATTACTACATGATATTGCTATTCGAAAGCAAAGAACTCTGAGTTTACTTCTCCAAAGGTCCCGACAATTTAACATCCTTTGTTGCTTCAAATTCCAAATTTGGCCATGCAGTAAAACTCTGCCACAATTACATTCCTTTTTTATAATTATTTATACAATAAGCTGCCGTGGCTTAACTCATCCTTTTGATTATTATCATTGTTATAACTATATAGATTTGGCCTTTTGCCAAAAAGCATTCAGAGGCCATTAAGTTTGCAAAATCACAATTTACGAACTATGTTATTCTTCTAGGAAAACGAAAGCAATACCTCTCGCTCGTCGGGCAACTACAATTTTGGAGGAACACAAAAGGAAATGGAGGAAATTGAGACGTTTGGAAATTCGACAACAATGAAGGACAATTCTAAAGATGTGATATTCCAGCTTCAAACCCTTCGGCTCAACCTCATCGGGATTCCATCGTATCTCTCGTCCTTCCATGAATTTACAGACAACGGTTACACCATTCCAAAAACAAAAATATGTCTCTTAGACAAAAGACGAGCAGCCAACACTTGTCCGTACTTGCACTGATAATACCTCATTTGTCTTTTTCCTGTTTTTAATGAAGGTCATTTGAAATTTCAATTTGATATTGTTGCTTGCCAGTTAGCAACCATATTTGTGTATAAATATAATGTCTGTAATAAACCATACACCTTTGTTCAACTTTATTCCAACCACAGATTTGCAAAATATATGGTTGGGCCTAAAACAAACTTTTTTGTTGGAAAGTGATGCGATGGGGTTGAAACCTCCAACAGCTTTTTGTTCCTCTTCATTGGTGGTTGCATGCAGTCGTTGTTACTTTTAACAAACAAAACTGCAATTACCGAGTCAATTCACAGCAGCACTGGGCTTGAATGCGCATCGAGGTTTAAGGAGAACGAGAAGGTTATCTTCCAGCACCCACGGTTTTGGCCAACCTTGGCCTTCAATGGCTATCAAGGTCAAACATTATGCTTTCAAAGGTAAGCTGAGATCATGAGCGTCAATTTGGTAGTAAATAGTGCATAGGTAAAGTTGCCTCAAACAGGTCGAACCCAAGAATCATAGTATAATGGAACCGACGTCTTGGGACCAAAATGGCACATACGCGTACTCTTTTGTTATAGCGCTCTAGCTTGGGCGTTGAAATCTGCACTCGTTTTCATGAGTAAATTTCTCTACGTGTGTCCTTGCGATTTTTGCAGCAAATGAAGCATTTGCTTTGCAAAAGAATGAGTTTCTGCATTCTATATTGTTAGACTTGGGGGTAGGAATTGGTCACCCTCTGGGCGTTTTTTAGGGTAGATATTCAAAACAAGAGGAGGCCGAGGCCCTAAGAATACAAGAATCATGGATGGCATTCTTGCTCTCACCAAAAGAACACTTTCGTTCTTTGACTCGAGACCGAGAAACGAAGAAATGAAACCTTTGCTATAGTTTTAAATCAGAATTTAACCTAACCTAACCTATAAGAGTCCTTTAAGCGCAACCAGTGAAATGGAAAACACATGCAACCTTTGAGCTTTAATACGCAAAATTTTTTTTCTTACGTGTCCAGTTTACATTGAAAAGTTCGAATATATGTCAAACGTTTGAATTAGGGTGCAATATTTGGAGCTGTACTACTATGGTGACCTCCCAATCTTATGTAATGTGACCTCCCAGTCAGCTGCTCGTTAAAGGACCCAGATTTTTTCGATTTAATCCTCATGCTCTGAATCAATGTTAAGGAGGGTACCTTTTCTGAAATTATGGTTATGTTTTTGAATTTTCAATGTCATAGATTTGAACATATGCCCTGTCTCTGTCATATGAACATTTTGGCAAGTTCTCATTGTTGAAGTTAAAAAGTGAACTTGAATTGCAAAAATAATAGCAATTTTCATTAGTCTCTTTAAACAATGTAAGTTTGTCTAAAAATTCTTAAGAATGAAAAAAGAACTTGACCGGGGATATCTGTACACACGTGACCTTTGTTTGAGGAAAGACCCCGTTCCAATCTCAAAGCCCCTTTTCAGTACCCATTCCACAGCCATATATGTTTAGAGTAACTCGCAAATGCTAGCTAGCTCAATCGAATTGTTTACATTAACGAATAGATTCTCGTAGCTTCCACACGAGGGACGAAAGCCACAATCGAAATCGATATCCAAAGGCCGGTCCCTTCAAAACCACCTGCGAACCAAGCCAGTCGTAACCAGCACGGAGAACCTCTAAATGCTACAGGCTTTCCTAGTGAATGTGTTTAAGGAAGTTTACTTCATGCTTTGGTCTAGCCTTCATTGTCTATAGTGGGTCATTATCGGATTCCAAAGTACGTTGCTTTCTGCATCTTCCCCCAGTTCTAAAAGTAAAAGTTCTCTAAAAACTCTCGAGAATGTTGTGTGAGAGCAATAGTTAAAATACAATTTTGAATACAATTTTTGTCGTGGACCCACTGTGAACAAACTCTTTGTGATTCATATCACTCACTTCAGACTCATAGTTATACGTATTAGGAAAAGCCAGGTAATTCAATGCCCTTGACTCAATGGTTCCCTAAGGTAGATTCGTGATTGCTTAGTGAGTCTTGATGAGATTTTATAAGTGCCTTCACCACAATACTCAAGACGATAAACTAAGGCACGCCTTTATAACCCTTGTTCAATTTTTAATATCTTCCAGACCATTACAACCATAAATTGAAGCCAAGGAAACGCCAATCAGCTCAACCGTCCTGAGTAAGTTCCATCGTATTGCCAAATTCAGTTGGACTTGAAGTGACCTTTGTTTTATTCCCACAGAGCAATGCTCAAATCCTCTTCATCCTTGCCGCAACTCTATCGGCCACCTTCGTCTTCGACTTTTGCAGTTTCGGAAGTGGACAAGGCCGTTTGTGCTCGAGTTCAATCCGGAGGTGCCGCACCTGGTGCTGATGATAAGCCATTCTCCTCACAAAATAGTAGTCGAGCCTCAAGTGGAAGTTCCACCGAATCTTTGGATAGCGCCACGAGAAGAGATAAGGTTTGATTTATTTCGGCATTGACATACTTAGTAAAATCAAACCAAAAGCCCCATGAATCACTTTTTTTGATGATGGAGCAATTTTGTCGTTTTTCTCGGATTTTTGAAAAGAGTCTTCCCAAGATATTGAGGTTGAAAAAATGGTTTTAAGTCATTTTATGGTTCTTGATAAAGTGGTAATTTTCAAACATTATTTTTCTTCTTCTTGTCACGCCTGTCATGTCCAAACTTTTTTGGTGAAACCTTTCGAACCTGGCCTTGACTAATCAACGCAAATTTTATTGCATACTTTGTAAAAGTTTGAGGTTGCGTGATTTTATAGTAAAGTGATCATGGTGTTTTAAATGGCTTTTTAGGTTCGGATCAAAATACCCAAAGCAATCTTGGCATTTTTTTGGCCCAAAATTCAATGGGGAACAACTATACTTGTATTATATTATTTAAGTTTAGTTCCAAAGAAAAAGTTATATCCTTAAAAAACTATCAAAAATGACACTTATTGAAAAACTATTAAATCCTTATTTAGAGACCATTTAGTTACAAATTGAATTCAAATTAAAAAAAAATCATTCAGTACCATCTGAGTGACTTAGGTTAGAACGGTCCTTTTTTAACCTAAAAAACGGAAACGTATTTGAAAAAACGAATTCCCAAAGATTTCATAAAGCTTTTCAATGTTGTGATTTTCTATGTACCAGGTTAAGGTTATCTTGTCACCATATCATATTGACATTCATTTCGGTATTTATAGAACCAAAAGAAAACTACTGGCCCCATTCTGCAGAATTATGGAGCCGGTAAAAACTTTTGGGACACCCTTTATGCCCAAAATGTGTCTTTGAAGCTTTTGGAACGCTGTTCCATGATAACCCTGTCTGCTGAATTTGAACATATTTACAATTTGACTCTCATAGTTTAATTTGCTTCTCTTTCCAGAATTTAAGCCGGAAACTATTGAAGGAAGCAATTCAAAATAAGCGTAATGAGATCAAAAGAGAAAGCGAACGGCTCAATTCCAGCATGACCACACCTTTATGCAGAAGTGAAGAGGCCTTACTCCAAGACAAGAAGTGGATGAGCCAGATAAAGGACCTCAATCATTCATTCGAGAAAATCCCTCCAATTAGTCTTCAACGTCGGGTTTGCAACAAGGGCCAAAGCTATTACGTGGATTGAGATCATGCTTATCAAAAACAATAAAGGCATTTCATTCTTTTTCGCCCCATATTTTAAATTCTGATGGAACGAAAGCGCTTTTAGTCGAAATTACAGCAGAATTTTCGGTGGCGATTTTGGTTATGCCTACCAAAACCGAAAGCAGTCATGCACCCTAACGAGTGCAGTTTTGGAAGAAGTTTTTAGGATTAAAGCCAATCAACAATATTATTTCAGATTTTAAAAACATCCAATTTGGTCCACATTTTTCCATTTCTAATGGGATTCTGATATCAATCATGAAAGCATATGCTCCTGTAGTCGACTACATACTTTCGCTTTTGGTTAATAGCCCTTTCAGTCGATATTTTGTGTTTGTGTTCAAGTCTACAAAGAGGGCAAAACAGACAAAAGACAACTAAACGGTAGGATTGTGCAATCAAAAGCAACACTAGCACATTGAGGCCCAATATTTTTTGCAATTCTTTAAGTAGGATAATTGATGTATTACCTTTATCTATCGCCCACATGATTTTTTTTCTCGAAAATTTGAAACAATTTCCGCGTAGGTTTCGTAAAACTCGTTTTCATTGAAAACAGCAAGCTGGAATCATATACAAAACCGAACTAGTTGGAAAAATCCTCAACATGAGCGGTAACAGCAGCAGCATGGGTGGAATTCTTAGGGATTCTCATAGGTTGAGCACCATTAGGGGGTAGACGTGGCGTCGTAGTTAGCGCAGTTTCTAATAGTGAGAGAGGTCCCAGGTCCGATTCTCCTCCCGACCTTTCTCAAGGAAACTTTTAGACGCTAATTCACAGCCACAGACAGATAACCATTCTGATACTGGACATAAAATTGCCTATCGGAAAAAACTTTGGACGATGTGAAGGCTGGCTTTGCTGGCCGGGCGAGGATCAAACCTCCGACCCTAGCACCCACAATCCAAAAAAAAGCAAAACCTGACCATTGCAGCACTGTCGAACTAGTCCATTTTCTTGCAAATCCCATCAAACCTCAAATTTCAGCAAATGTATGGGATCTGCGAGTCATTTTTAGTTATGCAATGATCATCTTGATGGTGTAAATACCCTCCCTCTTTTGAACATAAAATGCTTAATTGATTAGTGTTGAATTAAAGTAAATAAACAACTTCTAATATGTAAAACAAATTCTTTTCAAAAAAATTAAAATATGTTGAAATTGTATCGTGCATACCACATTCTCAAAACAAAATTGATCTCTCATTCAACATTTTGAAAATATCTTTTGGTAGTGGTTTTTGAAAGCGTGCAACTTAACTTAAACTCCACAATAATGAGCAGGAGCTCCTTTCAAAAAATTGCGGTTGATCCTTGGAACTATTGTGGATGCATTGATTTTTTACGTAATTTGAGAATAACTTCCAACAAGTAGGAAGACATTCGACGTTTGTTCAAAGCTCAAAGGGGTGAAAAAGAAGGAAAATTGTAATTGACATGTAATTGTAATTGAGATCAATTGCATTTTTGGATGATGTAATTGTAATCAATTACGCATTTCAACGAAATTGTTGTAATTAATTACATTTTTTGACAAAGTGATTGACCCAACCCTGATGAGAATGATGACTTCAATTTGAAAAAGTTTTATGGCGAGGTTGGAGGTTTCAAAAAGAGAGAGAATTGTAGAGGTAAGACCACATTGAGTTCTATTTATACTAGAGGGAGTGTGAGCCTAAAAATGTGTCTCTGTTCGCCAATTGTTGAGCGGACAAAAGTGCGGGAAGATTTGAAATGTGTGACCAGGCAAATGTCAACCACTCAACTGATGAATCAAATGTGGAATTGAGGAATATTTTTGGGTCATTTTTTGTTATTGCTAGTGGTCACTTTCTTGAAAGCACGGAAGACGTCACTAGGTGACCATGCCTTGGATTAGAAATCTACAACTAGGAACTTTTTTGTCAATACATTGAATAAGTCAGTGGTAGGAAGAACACAAACTTAAGCTTTTGCGTTATGTAAGTTTAATCCAAAACGCATATGGACAAAAAATAACTTGTGGCTTCAAGAACAAGTTTAAAAAAGTTGGTCTTGATTTGCATGTTTGGTCACACTAACTGTCCGCTCAACAGTTGTGAGGGCGACATCTTCCTCATAAATTCACCGCATACCGCCCTGCTTGCCAAATCAGCCTGACTAAAGCTTGCACGCTATCTAGTGGTTAATAAATGTTCCAAGTAAGACCACTGTTAGGACGAAAGGACGAACAACTTTGAGGTCCAGGATCCGGTGGGGCTTTCTTGAATTTCAGCTTTTATAGGCCAATTCATTGTAATTCCTCTTGATGTTGTACAAACTTGCTGAAGGTATTAAATCGCTCGGCTATTTGCATGGGCGTTTGATCAGCGCCCAAGTAATACTGTAAAACCATCAAGGATGAAATATTGTTCAGGTGTAACAAAATTCAGTCCGTTTTTAAGAGAATGTGAAAAAATGAGAAAGAGACTCGAGCCCACCCTGTGCTATCAATGACATTGGCTACTACCGATTGAACTTCGAACTTAGCAATTCGAACATAAAAATCCGAGATGGTAAGACTCGCAGCACCGAGGAATCCTAGGTAAAGTAACTTATATGTAGAGACCATTGAAATCGATGTTATTTGATCTTATCAAGTTGAAAAATATTGACCAAAAAATTGAAAACCAAACTAAAAGACTATTCTTCATTAATAGCAGGACCAAAAGGTGATTTTTAAAACCGCAGAATTCCACTAAATATGATGACCTGTGTAGTCTTTTTCTCATTCAAAAGCAATTTTTCAAAAATCTGTGTTTTAAGTGGGTTTTATGTATTTCGATATCTCTGACTTTTTGTTTTACAACAAACAAAAATGACATTTTTTCCATCTTAATTAAATTTTCAAAGACTTATTTTGTTTGAGAATTTGGGTGTTTATTTGCCCAGAGATACTTCCGCTTCTTTGGGTTAAAAATGGACTGCCTCAGCTCAAATTTCTGGTGCAGGGTGCCCATTTGGGCCCTTACAGTCCCGAAAATGAGTTTACCATCTTCATCGATGCCTCGCCCTTACGCGAGCATAGCAAGCTGTGGCAGCTCAAGCCAAGCTTTATCCCTTGTGGAAGCCCGGAAAGCCAAAGACAATCTGATGTCACTGGTTTTGGATTTCAAGTGCAAAGAAAACCCAAGTGCTCAAGTAACCGATAAAGTCATCGCGGATTTCATCTTTGATGAACTAAAATTGCAACGATCTGAGATCACAGGCCTTGTTCAACTTGGTGGTAATAACGGTCAACGTTCTGTGAAAGTTCAAACAGTTCGAGCTCTCAATGTAAATGAGCGTTTCAATGACAAATTATCCTATCAAAGAGTGGTTGTTGGAAGAACTTGGTATTGTTCCATTCGTAGCGGAAATTCTGCTTCTCACCTACGGATTTTCAATGTTCCGGGTTGGGTTACAAATGACGAATTGCTCGTTGCAATTGCATCCTTTGCAAAGCCATTGGCGGCAATGGAAAAAGAATACTTCGGAAAGCTTCAAGATCCACGCTTAAGTGGCTTAACTAATGGCCATCGGAGAGTATTGATAACATCTTTGGGTGTTGTACCAGACTTCATTTCGTTGGGAGTGAAGAAGATTCGTATTTATCACCGTGATCAAGTCCCAAAGTGCTTCGCTTGTCGACAAGAAGGGCATATAAAGGCTAACTGCCCGTCCACTCGAGAGTTTATAGATGGAACCTCTGTCGAGGTGTCAACCGATCTTACTCCCCTCGTTGAACAACTAGATGATCGCACGACTTCGGAATCTGAAGATTCCGTAGTCCTTGAAGATTGCTCCAGAGAGACCGTGGATCCATTACCAGCCAATAAAAGATCCTTTGCCGTCCAAAGGTGTGCCACAGCAGTTCAAACCGTTAGTGTCAAAGACAAGGAAGGCCAAATCCAATCACAAACAATAATTCCAGATGACGACCATACAAATGCCATAGAAAACCAGAAAGTAGAAGAGCGTGATTCGGCCCTTTCTCCCCACTTCACGAAGAAATCTCTGTCTTCTGATGCAACCCCAATATCTACGGACGCAAAAATTGCAAAAAAAGAAAGGACGGACGGAAAAGCAGGCTCCCCTCAAAACCGTCATTACGAGATCCGATAGTTCAACGACATAAACTCAGTTTTCGGTGTTCATAGTCTGCAAATATGTATCGATTTGTCGATCATTCTTGCCCAAATTATTGTGGTAGCGTTATGGTGAAAGATAAGTGGGTTTGGAAGGTTGTAAAAGTTCCTACCGTTAGGAGCGAATGCTGAACTCAAAACGGATGATGGAGGACGAGGAAATCGTATCTGTTCTTGACGACCTTGGTTATGTGGATATGTTAGAAATAGGTGAGCAGTGGTTGATTTCGATTAACGTAAGATCCATTGTTGGTAACGAGTCCAAAGTAAAAGATCTCCTTGAGAACCAAAAACCAAAAATTGTTGCAATGCAAGAGGTGTGGCAAGCAGACCAAGTACATCTAACATTTAATGATTACCACTTGGAATTTGAAACCAGAAGTGGAAAGAGAGGTGGTGGCGTTGGCTTTCTTATCCATGATTCCCTTTCTTATACACCATGCCCGCAACTTAAATCAATGACAACAGATTGTGAAGTCATAGGTGTTGAATTCACCGAGTTTGTTGCTCTATCTGTCTACATTCCTCCGAATTCTAACATCAATAATGCCATTTACGAACTTGAACTACTTCTTTCTCGCTGTCAATCAAAACCTCTATATGTATGTGGGGATTATAATGCAGATTTTTTAGTAGATAACTCAAAGACAACAAAACTTAAAAATATGATGACAAGCTTTCAACTAGTCCCATTTTTCAATAAACCATCTAGAATTACTGCGAGCTCTTCCACTCAGATAGATAATATTTTTAGTAATAGTAAATCCACTACTAAATTTGCTATTTTACTTTGTGACGTGAGCGATCATCTTGGGCTTTCTGTTAACTTTGGTAACTGAAAACGTAACCTCCCGCCTGAAGCTATTACATTTCGGCGAATGACCGACGGAAAACATATTGAAGCTTTGCGACAGGCCATACGTGAAATACGATGGCACTTACCCACAAATAATCCTGAAATCACGTTTGAGGAATTCACTTCAAAAATTGAAGGTGCCTTTCATGCGACCTGTCCTCTTCAAATATCTCGATTAAACAAATCAACTCGTAAACAAAATTCATGGATGATAAATGGTTTATTGAGGTCACGAAATAAGAAGCAAAAATTATTTTCAACCTATCAGAAAGCACCAAGCAATGAGAACAAATATCAGTATACTCAATACTCAAAGATTTACTATAAACTTATAAAACGTGCCAAAGAAAAGTATTGGCGGAGCTATTTTGAAGGGAATATCAGAAATCCCAACAAAATTTGGAAAGGAGCAAAGAACCTTTTGGGACTCCCAACCAAACAAAATGGACCAACTGCGCATCTGAATGTAGATGGTCGTGAACTGACTGATAAAGGAGAAATTGCAGACTCGTTCAGTAACCATTTTTCTCAAGTCGGTGTTAATCTCAGTCGCAAGTTACCAGCTCCCAATTCTCTTTCTGAAGATTGCTGCAGTTTTATTCCAGTGTCTTCAAATGCAAGGCAATATTATTTTAAGGAAGTTACACGGCTAGATGTTTTGAAAATTATTGACGGTTTATCTTTTAAACATAGTCACGGAGTTGATGGAATATCTAGTGTGGTCTTAAAAAAATCAAACAAGAAATTGCCGGTCCCCTTGCTCGAGTCATAACAACTTCACTAATCAGTGGGTTTATTCCTGTGAAATGGAAAACGGCCAGGGTATTTCCTTTGTTCAAAGGAGGAGATCCTAACGATATGACGAACTATCGTCCGATTAGTATACTAAATTCGCTTTCCAAAGTTCTTGAAAAGGCCGCCTATCAACAAATGTTTAATCCATTTAACGAACATCATATATCTAGTGTACAATTTGGCTTTCGACAGAAACACTCAACCTTGCATGCCATTCACAACTTTCTACAAAATATTTCTGTAAATAGTGAAATTAAGTACTCCGTCGGCGTATTCTTAAATCAGAAGAAAGCTTTTGATACAGTTGACCACAACATTTTATTGTCAAAACTCAGGAAATATGGATATAGTTCAAATGTATTACGTTGGTTCAAAAACTATCTAAGTGAAAGAACTCAAACAGTAGATATCGAGGGTATTTTGTCAAAATACTCGCAATTGTCTTGTGGAGTTCCACAAGGCAGTGTTCTTGGACCTTTCTTGTTTTTAATTTACATTAACGACCTCCCACTAGCAACCAATTTTAAAGTAACTATGTTTGCAGACGACACTACTCTTCAGGATTTTGGCTCTGACCTATCTACCTTGGAAAACGAAACTAGTCAATACCTAGTCAACATAAACACCTGGTTCAATCTTAACAAACTGACAGTAAACCTTGTAAAAACAAAGTTGATTTTATTTAGTCCAAACAATGCGGTAAAAAACATGAACATTGTTATAAACGGCAATCGTATAAATCAAGTTGGATGGAGATATTCAGAAAAAACGGTGAAATTTTTAGGTCTCCACATTGACGACACACTTAAGTGGAAGAGTCAAATTTCTAAAGTAGGCGAAACAGTTCGGCGTATCCTGTTCACCCTCTTCCGAGCCCAACAATCACTGCCAACCAATATCCGTCATCTTCTATATATTGCTTTAATTAAACCTAAATTGGCGTATGGAATTGAGTATTTTGGGCACACGTCGGCAATAAAGAGTTTAATCCCTCTGCAAAAAAGCGCTATCAGATGGATAGTGGGAGCCAAAAGAAGTGCCCATACGAGTGATTTTTTCAAACGATTAGACATTTTAAAAATAGAGGACATAGTCAAAGTTAATCGAATCAAATACATGGCTCTATGTATAAAAAGTCATATTCCAGAAGTGGTAAATCTTTACACACATAAGATCATGAGAGGAGGAGCTTTGTACTTTAATTTGCCATTTCACCGGTTGAGTTGGCACCAAAACTTGCCACACTTTAGCTTTCCCAAGGCTTGGAATGAAGTCAATAAAAATAAAGAACTCGATTTGGCAAACATGGACTCGGTACCAAGATGGATTGCGCGTTTTTCGAAGTCAATCACTTGCTCATATTACACATCATGTACCACTAGCCTTTGTTTCTCTTGCACAAATTTACGTGACCCAAACTCATCTTGAAACCAAAGTAGATGAAGGCTTCATCCGGTCGGGCGGGTCCCAATACAATCGACCATTCTTCCTCGTCCTTAACCAAAGGCACGCCATAAAGGATCTTTCATGCCAGTTCAAAAAATCCTCTTGAAAACAAGCCTTATGGCTTAAGGGGATTGCTTGGGTCTCACATTAACACATATTTCTCTATTTTCTTTATTCTTTTACTGAGCGAGTCCAAGAAATACATACATACATACAAAATACATACAAATATCGCCAATTTCATTCAAAAATTTGAAAAATACTGAATTTAGTAGATTATTAGGAGGATAAACTGTAATATGAACCTGTCTGAAAAACTTGAAGAACTGAAAGAGGGTTATTTCAGTACCAGGTAGCTCTGGCATGGGTGTCAAATATGAGTAGTGTTTAGATTTAATCCTCAATAATCAAATATGTCAATGTTACGTATGTAGAGCAAATCAAGGGTAAACTAAGTAATTCCTATGGAAATGAGCAATAAATTAGAAAAGCTTTCAGTGCAGTGATGTGGGCAAATCTCGACCGTATTCATGCTTTAGTACGAGTTTAGAAAAATATTAATGCCAAAACAAGGTGAATAAATCCATTTCTAGAATTCAATTGTAAAACTAGAAAATTTGCTCATCAATGTTTTATTTTTCCATTTATTTATTACGTAAATGGTTATTCAAAAAAAAAGGATCACATTTTTATATTTTCACCTTAAGGTCATGAAATGTTAAACATGCCAACTCGATTAGATCCAAAGGCTGGAGGTTCTTTTCTGTGCTCACTAACTCATTCGGTTTAATACTTAAAGGTAAGCATATCAATGAAGGTTTTGAGAACAGATCAACATTTGGAAGCATGAATCATTTTTGCATTTCTTCGTCATTTGTGTCCCAATGTCGTCTTTGGAACTGCTTGGAGTTTTTGAACATCATCATTGATGTCAATGGCTGGGGCTTCTTGGGAGCTTCTCAGTATCACTTAAGGCTTTTAAAAGACCAAAAAAACTTTGAGAATCTTCATCAGACTTTGAAGGGCAAACGATGGTTAATCGGGAAGGTGGATGGTCCATTGACACTTCATAAACTGGACTTTCTTTGACGTTGGTTCCACCGACAAAATAGCTAAACAGATTCTTCCTTCAATGTTCAGGTTGGTTTATCAATTTCTATTTTCTTGCCCAGCTTTGATATTCATTCACTTTTGGAGGCTAGTCCACACCCTCCACCCCTCCCTCCACCTTTTCGAGTGGGGGCACGGGCTGCCAGGGGTGGGGGTGTCATTGCTTTGGTGCAACTCTTCATGTGAGGCCATCTTCCTGCGACTATGAAGGAGACGAGAACGACCTCGGTTAGCAACAGCAACATTTTGTTGACCCTCAAAGGCCAAAGGCATTTTGGGACATTTTTGATGAAGTCATCTTGTGATTCTAAAAACAAGACGACCAAAGACTTACTCTTTAAAAACATTTGTCCATCTCAGAGGTTATGCTCGAGTTTCTAGAAACTAAAAAAATGCTTGAATATAAAAAAGTCCCCAATGAAAAATTTGTAAAATGCTTCAATAAATTTGTTTTTATTGTAAATTCAATCAAATTATCTCCAAAAATTGATTTTTCGTAACAAAAAAGCCTCAACTTTTTTTTCAATAAAAACTGGGAAAATATTTTTAAAGAAAAAATAAATTTCAAATCTGGTCTCTACTTGAATCCAATTTTCTTTTGAATCTAATCTTTTAACGCCATTTATTCAAAAACAGATTTAGTGGTCACTCCATATCCAATTTCAGTATGAGAGCTTTCAAATATCTCGCCTCATAGGTCACCGTATTTTTTCCTCGATGAATCAAATGCTCTTCTAAGGGTTGCTCAATAACGGCTTTCACATTCTTGCCATAAATTTCGCAATGCTCCAAGAATTGAATGCACTCCTAAGCAAAAAAATATTCTTTTACATATCAGTCAAGAAAGTAATAAAACTTCATGAGATTTGCGAAATTGTCACCTGTATCACAGAATCTCTGACACTGATCATGTGCATTGATAGGTTTTCAATCAAGGATAGAAAGCATCGCTTGGCGTAGAACCACGTGTCCGTGCCCAATTTCTTGTTGTAAGGCTCCAAGCTTTTGATTACTCTAGAAATGCCGAACTCGTAGTTGCCCTTGGCACAATACAAAGTCCCTGAACGAGAAAACATCTTAAATATGAAGTCACCGTGAAGACTCTTCAAAGCATATAAAAAATACCTATGACCAAGTTGACAATGCAAAGATGGAACACTTTCTTGTCCGGATCCTCGTAAGCCAATTGCTCTTCCTCCTTTTCAATTTTTCGCATCAGTTCCTCGGCCTCTTCGTTTTGAGAGGTCATGATGTAACTGACGCAAAGATTGGCCAAAACGATGGCCGAGATGTTCAAAATGCTGAAAGTGTACGTAAGGCTTGGAATAAGGTCTGGGTGCATGCAATTTGCAAAAGCGTGCCAATTTCTCACTTGTCAAAGTTCTTGCGAACAATGGGCTCGTAAAAGCCGGTGGCTTCTTTGAATTTGTTCTCTTGCATGAAGAGAACATGGGCCACGTTCAGCTTCCAGACATCACTCTCGTTGCAGAACTCGACCGACTTGCGAAAAAGTTTCTCCACTTGCTGATAGTACTCCAAATCCCAATAGATCTTCGCCTGGGCCATCAACACGGGAATGTATCGGGCTAGAGTGTCCTCGTACTCGTTGATATTCCGTTTCACGGCCTCGTCGTCGTGATTGTTTCGAGCCTCTTGAACCTAGAAAATATTTTAATTTCAAAAAATGACAATGTAGATTGCCAAAGGTAACATTTTGTTTTGAAAAGCTTGATATAAGAATATTGTACTCCGGGAATAATGTTATTGAACTATCAAGTGTTATTCTTCTTTTGCCAAAGGGTTTACAAATTGTGTTTTGAGTTATTCTTTTAACTGATATTCCTTCATCCGGCTTTGATTATACTTATTATTGGAATGTATATTTCAGTTGAATTTGCCTGTCAACCAAAACTGAAATCGCCTGATTCGGAGGGCATCAATCCCTTAGGTCGACAGGGATTCATTTAAGACATCAAAATTGGTTCTTTTTTTTCCCGACTCTTAAAAATTGGTATTCTATTTACACGAAATTTGAAGATCCAGACCAAAACATTCCTTACCAACTTAGCTTTATTTTAAATGTTCATTTTGGCGTGTTGCTCGTTCTTAGCGTTTATAACATACCTTGCGAGGTATTATAGTTTTAAACAGCATCATTTGCCAATTAAACCTATTAAACAGCATCTGCTGACAATATTTGAATTATGATTTAGCTTTTATCACCGCATCCAAAAGTTGTCGCTTTGAAACAACATAGAAACCAAGTCGACGCAGTGCTTCTCTTTGGATCACTCTGATAAAAAAATCAGTTCAACAAACCCCACAAATAAAAACGTCATGATGTGGTTTTTCCTTGAAAGTTCCGCGCATTTTACCTGTTTGGTGAATTTTCTCAATTGTTCCGTTTGTTTAGAGGCAATGGCGTCAAATTTCCGGTATGCCTCGTCGGGTGAGGTTTGTTGGGTGATCAAGGCCTCCAAGAAGTCGTAAAGATGAGGGCTCAGGAATCTAAACGAGATATCAACAACCTCTTCCATTTACTGTGAGTATCCAAATACAAGTCTCTTCAATCTTACTTATACGTGAGATGAGCATTCTCGGCCAAGACATCCGCGGCCAGGTCGTAGTATTCATATTTGCAATAAAGCAACAGCAAATTGCCGAATGTCTCGGGTGGAAAGGGATTTTGTTGGAGCAGGAATTGAAGCTTTTCAAATCCCTCTGTGGGCTTAGCTTCCATGTTCATGAGGGCTTGGTTGTGTAAAGTAACCGCGTCCAATTCTTCCTCAGACCTTCAAATGGAAGCGAAGGCTTGTCAAATTCACTCAAAAATAGAGCTAGAAAACCAACCCTTCTCAAGAACGACCAAACATAATTCATACCTAGGAGGCATGTCCGTTAAAGCCTCTTTGGCAGCTTCTGGATTCTTGAGAAGATATTCGATAGCTGCTTTGAGATTGAAGGCTTCAACTAAGGCTGTTTCGTGCAACGTGAGTGTATTCCCCACACTTCGAACCTGCCAATAAAATGTTCCCAAAGTATTTCTTTTAATTAAAAAGCCAGCAAAAAAACAATAAGCTCTTAAGGTTGGTGTGGAATGCTTGCTTTTGTTCTGAATACCGGATAGAGGCCCTTGTGGGCTTGTAAACAAATTCAACACGCTTTGCATCCTAAGTTTCAGACACACTGACAAAAAAGACCCCTTAAGGCTGCTCTGAGGAATTCCCGATTTTACTCCTTTGCAGGCGTTAAGATACTTTAGAAAACGTCAAAAATTCAAGAGTACGAATAAAAAAGAACGGTCATAAAGTTTACCATCTTGGGTTTTCTGTGTAGCCACAACTCGCTATTTCTATGAAATGCTTGGAATTGAGGAAGTCACGATCATGCAATTTTGGAAAAAAAAGACTGCCTCAAATGTTGATTGGGGACTACCAATGACCCTTTAATGTTTTTTGGTAGAAACAACCGGTAATTTGGGGTGTAAAGCTTAAAGATTGAAAAGAAATTTCAGTCATTTAAGACCTGGGAATTTAATGCAAATAAAATGTACATTAAAAAATGCCAAAAAATGTCTCAGGCGACATTTCAGCCTTTTTTAAAGGTTCAAGGTTGCCAATGGGGGATTATGTAAAGGTTGCTTCAAGCGAGTGTTTTAAATCATACCGCTAGCGGCAAAACAGGGCCGTTGGCTGTGCTGCGTTGCTCAGCCCATTCGGCGAAGTTTTTTCCATCTAAGCGTCCATTGAATCTCGATGATTCTATGTCCTTGATTTTATGATCTATAAGTGCGAAAACTCAATACTTTTCATCAGAAAAACGTCCTCTAAAACGTCATTTTTTAATATTTTAAAAACTCAAAAGAATATCCCGGTTTTTTTTCGCTTTATGTTCCCAAAAAGGCTTCAAAATGCACAAAAATTCAATTAGGCTCTCAAAATGCAATAAACGTTAGTTGCATTTTTGGCATCCATCCCATGCTTGATTTAAAATACTTTTTTAATTTTCAGCTACTCTTTTCTATTGCCATTTTATTTATCGTATATTTTGATGTATAATATATGAAACATATTATCATTATCTTATTATTCCATTTCTCCATAAATATTTTAGACTCTTTACTTTGTCTTAAACTAATTTAGGATCGTGGAATTTGCCACATAAAAAGAAATAGGTGGCGCATTTACTGACTGAGCTCTTTTTTTACAGTGCATTAGTTTTGCCTTTGTTCATTGGACGGTTATAGAAAGGCGAAAAACAGTGACAACTCGATGAGAAGAGCACATTTCATATTCCCCGCCAGTCTCACCTCAATTCCCTCGGTTTGCATTCCTACACTTAGTTCAGGGTGATCTCGAATGCCTTTCTCAATGATGTCTGCAATGTGCTTGAGGGCAGGCGCAAAATCCCTCAGCCTTGACACAAGAGTGGAAGAGAAATCGCATTGAATTGGCATGCTTCATCATGTTTTTAAAGCCATTTATCAAGCAACCAACCTAAAGTGGCACAAGGCGATGTTGTAGGATAGATGAGGATCATATCCGACCACTTGCTGAGCGCCGATGAACTTCACCAAGGCCTCTTCGTAGCGGCCTTCTTTGTACAAAATGCAACCTGAAATGTGCCGGATATGCGGTTTGCTGTCATTTTCCTTCGTGAATATACATTCTCAATGTATCGCAAAATTATCTTAAAAATTATGTATAGATGACAGCTCACCTCGGTTAATATCCGTGTCTGGATCATCCGGGGGGCACTGATCCACCAAACTCTTGGCACCGGCCACGTCCTCTTCGCCGTATTTGATGGCCGCTTGCAACTTCATCATCTGAAATAAAGCAGCAACTACTGTTTATTTGGGCTTGGTTAGTCCGCATTGAAATGGCTGTTTCATTTTGGAATCAAAAGATGGGGTTGCAGTAGAGTTAGACTTTTGCTAAAATGACTCATTCTCGTAGACGCATCCCTGAAAATTAATTGGCTAAACAGAGTGTGTAAGAAACGATGTTTGAAAGGTAACGATGTTACCACCACATTAGCTCATTAGTGAAGGCGAAGCAATTGAACAACAAGGAATACATTCCAATAAGAGATGGCTTGTTGTAGCATTATTGATTCATTGCTCCCTTCGTTACTTTGCTTGATGGTTAGAATGATGCTCCTTTCCATTCATAAAACTTTTGTCCATGACTTTTGTTTTCACTTAAAGGAAAAGCCCTAAAAGTGACGTGTCCTGGTGCATTCAATGAAGTCTTTCTCAGAAACAACACTCAAATACCAGCTATGGATCTCATTAATAGTCTCTTTTAGCTCGGTTGCAATGGCTGGCAAACTATTTGTTTCCAATGGGACCATTTCAAGGCAAGTAAACAAGATTGCCAGAAGGCCAAAGTTTGGCCATAATGCCAGATATCGGATCCAGTTCCATTTTGGTTTGCAAATCCTTACCTGTCCAGCCATTTCGGGATTATCAATTTGAACGGTGACTTTCATGGCCTCTTCATAGAGACAGGCCTGATACAAGGCCTGAGAGAAGTAAACCTTGTAGTCTTCAATGTCAGGATAATTCAAGGTCAATTGTTCGTAACAATTGGCGGCATTCACGAAATCCTGGAGCAAATGTCAAATGACATCTTTCAGAGAAACCTGATTAATCCTTGATTGGGCGTGACCTTTTACCTGAGTGTAAAAGTAGCAATGTGCCAATAAGGACAAAGCTGCCCGAGAAGTGGTATTACTATCGTAGATGTAACTCAACACTTGAATTGCTTCGTTGTATCTGGAAAGAGGGAAAGTTTTCGTCATGCTTCAAATCTCCGTGCAAGACACCATAGTTTTTCCATCTTCTTGCCTTTGCTCCTTGATCATGGTGTAAATGGTTTTGGTGTATTCACCGTCCTTAATCTCGAACCCGACAATTCCGGCCATTTTGAACGTCCTTTTCCTTTCCGTTGAAGCTGAACCTGACCAAAGAAAGAGGGAACTCGGAAAGTTGGAATGTCAGGTATAAACAAAAGAAGCAGACAGGTAGAATGGAAAGCATGTTGGATTATTGGATTTTATTCTTTTATTCTAAGCTAACAGGTAATTTAATCCTGAAATAGGTTGGTGTAACAATAAGCCGAAACGGGCAGGAAACGGTTAATCGCTCGCGATCTCTTAGTTAAACGTATGTACGTAGAAAGGCATGCCTTTACTGCTTCTTGAAAAGGAACAGTATCTGGTTTTTCCATGCAGATTGCACATTTTTACAGCATTATGACATGGTTCTTTTAGTCGGTCTTAATCCACCACTGTGGCGTCGGGCGTGCTATTGTCTGTTGAGATCTGCTGCATTTTCAATTGTTTTTGTCCATAGTAGTAAGCCATCCAATAGACAAGGTTAAAGGTGAGAAACATCAAAGGGAACATAACCAAAAAGAAACGGTCGATTTTGGCGAACCGCTGTCGTCGCCATTTGGATTTGTGCTTCTGGCCGTTTATCACTGAAGTTGTGATCGGAGTTTGGCCTTTGGTATTGTTGCTATTCGCCATGGTGCTGGCGATATGAGTGGCCATTAATGGAGTCATAGGTTGGATCTCTGAGCCTTCCATCGGATGATCCATTGAGGGTCGATGGACAGACCGAGCATAATGGAGTCTGGAAGTAAAACGATACGAGGGGTAAACAAGCATGACTCATCCCTAGAATCCAATTAGTCAAATGACCTCAAACATCAATACAATGATCAGGTTAATAAAATTCGTTGCTGGACCTGCTATGAATCAAAAAAATAAAACGCGATTTGTAAATGCTGATTGCAAAAAAAGTCTCGCATTCCGTATCCCGATAAAATGGAATATTTCGATGTACTAACAACATTTTAAATCTCACGGTGCAATGCACATATTTTTGTGTTCTCATATTTTAATGACGATTTCAAAATGTTCTTACTTGGTCATTTTCCCATTCCAAAACCAGAAATAGGATCAGGCTATTGATTTGAATATTTAACACAAGTTGGACCCAGAATTACAAGGTTGTTCAAAAGAAATGGAACAGTATACAATGTCTGTAATCAACTCCATGAATTTCAAAAAAATGCTGATTTATGCTTACAAAAACTTGCATTTTTAACTCTCTGTGGCTTCGATCAAAGTGATGTTTTTCCACAGGAAAAACAATCTGAGTCAAAAAAGCCTTTTTCTAAGGCTGAGCCTATTAATTCGATGCTCAATTTGTTTTGGACACCCGGTATATTATTCGAGCCGGAGGAATGGTTCAGGGCCTATTCAAGAAAGCACTGGAACCATGGAGTGGGAGGCTAGCAATGAGAATTATGATTTTCAGTAGAAACGAGTCAGTAACGCTCTTCTGCAAATGAGACCTTCCTTTTGTCGAGTAGACTACGTATTTCAATTTTCAGCTCAATCAAACGTCGGAGTCAAAAGTTATGCCCTCTCAAAGCTCAGTGCAAATCCTACCGAGATTGAATGAAGTAGTCCTTTTGTGGTAATCGTTTTACCACAAAAGGGCGAGTTCATTCATTCTATGCTCGCTTCAGTTTATCAGTTTGAAAAGGCATAACTTTTCACTCCGGCGTTTGATTGGGCTGAAATTTGAACTACGTGTTCTTTTCAATCCAAGCCAGGTCTCACTTGCAGAAGAACGCAAATGGTTTGTTTCTAGTGGAAATCATAATTCTCATTTCTAGCCTCCCACTCCATGATTCCCGTGCTTCTTGGCCTATTGTTTTGGATGGACTGGCCCCAGTATGGTGGTCAAAACAACCATTGTTATTGTATTGCCAAGACGGTCACTTCCTGTGTTAAATATTTTATGGCTAGAAATATTGAGAACAAAGCGAAAGGGAAGAAACAACAAAGACAAAACTTTTCTTGTTAGTTTCATTAGTAGAATGGGCAAGTGTCGGAAGTTCTCTGCAACGACCAGAGTCGCTCTAATAATCTTGCTCTGGCTGGATTCTGAGACAGTGTCTTTGTCGCGCATGTTTCAATTTTACTCTAGAGGTAGGCAAAATACCAGTGTGGCGAGTCAGGAACAACTGTGCGTCAGGACGAATTTCAAAAATACACACTGGGTCCGATCATTGTACTAAAATGTGAGGTTTCTGCAACTTATATTGCTCCGTTGAATTTTCATTGTTCTAATCGGACCCAGTGTGTATTTTGAAAGTAATCCTGGCTTGAGCCATCCTTGGGCGAGTATAACGAACATTTCTTGTTCAAAACTCAAATTTCACAAAAGGCAAAACTGTCAATTTCGTTTTGTGTATTTGGCCGAAGGTCTAAAGTGTATTGAAATGTTTCAACAAAAGTTTCCAATGTCTTTCGTGGGTCAATTTCATGACAAAAACATGAGCAAACTCATTGGAAATTGTCACAAGTAATGTGACTAAGTAACAAGTCTCAATATTTTGACACAAAATCTAAATAACGAAATGATTGATGTCCATCATCTGGCTTAGAAATTGAAATATTCAATCACTAGGAAGAACAAGGTAATTCAGATACACGATGTCCTGAAAAGGACAATTTGACTATTTGCTAACATTTTTGCTACAAGGTGTAGCATCTAGCCTTTCCCTTGAAAAGTTTGTTAGCTTTTACCGATTTGTAATAAGCATTACCGAATCGACGAAGAGTGGAGATCTTTGGTGTGGTCCTCGGATTCCTCGGATCCCCAATCATGTTTGAAAAGCAAAAATGCGTACTCAGTAAGAGTTCCAAACACAAAGAGAATGCAAGCCAACATCCACGCTTCGATTGCAGTCAAGCCTTCAGCCTTTGGAGTATTTGTAGTAACTGTGTTGAAGATGTTGACCAAAACAAGAAACAAGGTCACCAATAAGGCCATTCGTCCTGGAAGAATGATAATGATAACAATGATAAAAACGACCACTGAGTCAATTTCCATAATTTGTTATTTGGATCTCTCAATGCCTGAAAAGTCGAACCATTCATCATGAAACAATCATTTCTACTTGTTCATCGTACAATGCAAAAGCAAACTGACGTAAATAAATGACGAAGGTGACATTAAGCGCGACTTTTAAATTGCTTGAGTTAGCTGATTTTGAGTAAAAATTTAAAACTTGATTAAGGAGCCAAAACAGTAACAAGGAACGAAGAAACTGTTCTAGAAACTCATTTGCCTTTGAGAAGAACATTTTTTTCCCCCGTTTGATGTCCATAGTAGTTCTAAAATCAGACTGTTTGACTTTCTCGAACACCTTGGAGTTTGGAGGTAGAAAGCAAAGTTTCAAACTTCCCTAATTTCTTGCGCACACACGCACGTCCTTTCCGAAGTTGCACCCATTATTCTACCCATTTATGGGTAAAACTATGTAATGGATGAGAGCTATCAATCGTTGCCAACAATTCGATGCCATTCTACTAGAGAAAAGGTGCAAAGAACAAATTAGAGTTGATTAATGTCAGGCTTGACCTTTTTGGCCTTTTTGAAGAAAAGATAGATTATTTTTATGACTTATCTTCCTTTTGGGACAAGTAAAGAACAAAGAATATTTTTAGGTCTTGTTTGCTTGCATTTCTTAGTTGGATTGCCTTTTCTCCTTGAGAAGTGTTGAGTATTTGTGCAGCAGATGTTCGGGTTCATTCTCGTATTTTGATTTATATTTGACGACACTGCTAATGTGAAAACTATTTTCAAATTTTTGAATTTCAGTAAGATCCTATCCACCTCTTGGATTTTAGTGAATGGCATATATGTCAATGTTACATCAAATCTGCGCTAATGTTAGCTTATTGTGGCATATTTACACGTTTCCTCGTAATTTATTAAATGAGTAATATTTTTCCACAGAATTGTTTTGGGATGGGCTTTCGATTTTGGTGCTTTTGTTTGTCCTTATGGAGGAAAAGGTAGCAATCAATTTTCATTAGACCTAATTTTGGTCAGCTCATCAGATTTTATTACGATTTTATTAGGTGTAATTCGCAAAAACTTTCACAAAAATATTGTGCTCACGTTAACATTTAGTTTGATCGCTTCGTTCTTTGAAAGTTCAAATTCCCCAACCGTATCTTCATAGTTCTATTGTGTCCCTCTTTGAATATACGTAAACACCCATGTACGTACCCTATCCGATCATTCAAAAAAAGTTCCTAAGACAGGAGGAAAAAGAATACAAACAGTCCAAAAGACTTTAAACGTGTTCCGGGATCTCCAAGCCTAAACGTGAGCAATGTTGATTACACTCCAGACTTCGTGTTTGTATGAATATTTCAGTGGCAACTCGTCGACAAACACGCAGAAGTCTTACTTGGTGTATGAACAACCTACACAATCCCCTCTCGCAAATACTGCCTTTAGTCCTTGACAATGTAATGCATAATGAAAGGGCACAGATTTAAGTACATTCCAACCTGGTTCAATACATTCAATACATTTCACCTTACAACACGGTATTTCCAGATTTGACAACCGCCCCTTGAAACTGTAGAGTGTAACGTAGATCTCTGTTCTCTTTTCATCGGAATAAATGAGTTCATCCAAAAGAAACCACAGAACAGGACAATAAGGCAATGAACCTCGCGAAAAGGTTGCTCGCAATTACCGCAATTTTAATTAGAAGTTTGGGCCCTTTTATGTGTTAACATTTGTGAGCTTCTGTCGTTGTTGAAAAGCAACAATTAGATTGTGGCGTGACTGCCTAACTCAACAATGAGGCACGCTCACTCTTTGGTTTCACGTTGGGCCTGACTCTTGTGTGTTTTATCTGCATTGAGAAATGTCCGGGAAAAGGAAATGCTTGGGGAACTTTGGCCAATGAATCCTTTGAAAAAAGGCCAAAGAGTCATCCTAAGTGACATCATACCGCTAGTATGAATTTATCACAATGTAAGAAAGTGTAAGAAAGTCCTGGTTGTTTCTGCAGTAATTGGATCACGAGTCGAGATGGGATTAAAGTCGTTTGTTTTCTGCGCGGTTTAAGGCAGAAATTCAATTTGGAACATTGCCTATCGGTGGCTTATTTTTTTAGATGTTGAGACGTCACTAGCCGGGTGATGTTTTAGTATTCATATCATGCCTCAATAAAGGCGGGGAACTGGATCAGAAGAAAAAGAATTGCATTTTTACGCCAAATTCTGTGGATTCACGTACAAAAATGATTGTAGTTTAGCGTAAGATGACATCTACAGCTTTTATCATTTATTTCAGAACTCTCACGGGACAAGCAAGTTTTGAACCCTTTCATATTTTTACCTTGTGAGTTCACATTTAAATGAATTTTGTGCCCCATGAAAACAAAGTTCATCAGTTTTACAGACATCCCACTCCAAAGACACGCAAGTACTACATTGATAAGCACTGGCTATTCAGTGAAATAAGTTGAAATGGGTTGTATTGGCGAAGATGATTGGTGCTATATGTATCCATGAGCTCAAACAAGAAGCACTGAAAACAATGGTTCGCTGCACTTCAGAGCCGTGAAATTCAGTGGTTCTTGGCTCAAACTATCATTTTGCACCTCATACGGCTTGTCATACATTTTTCAAAATACCGCTCCGGATTAAGTTTAATTAGAGTGAGTATCTGTGTTTTAATCGCATGGACGATTTTAAAGAAAACTGACTTTTTTGTCACCTAGATGGCTGTCGCAGTATTCAGCACGCCCTGAACACATTTTGTTTGGATGGCCACTCTTGTTCTCCAAATAAACAATTTGCCGTAAGAGCAATCCTTCTTCAGGAAGAACTGTTGAGCTTTAATCAAAGAGTAAATTGACAATCGACCCCCATCTTTAAGTGGAAATGGTTGTGGGTGCTTCTGTCAAATCTTTGGCCTTGATTTGTGATTACTCAACATTTTGTTTTTTTTTTTGAACACAATTATATCGTAGCTGAGCTCCTAACGACTCAAAATACGTAGAAAAATCAACTTTAAGATGGAAGGTGCAATTTTGGCAACGCGATAAAGTTGAGGATATCTCTGAAATCAAAATTTTTTGTCCCTATTTTGCTTCCATCTAGAGGTGATTTGAGGTTGAACTTCTTCATAGACCGAACTAGAGGTCTCAAGTATACAGTAGAGTGAAATCATGAGATGTGACCTCGTCCAAGCACGGGCGTTCAGACCCAAGAAGCAAAATTTCACCATAATAGCGATTGATTATAACCATTTTTCGACCATTAGGAGTGCCGACGACTTTTTTCAAAAATGAGGACCACAATAAGATTCTACACCTTGTAAAGTTTGATCAATGGATCTATATTTTAAATAACGGAAGAAATTGATGTCCATTTTGTCCATTCTGGAATATTCTTTGATGTGTCAGTGCTCAGCTTTGCTCTATGAAAGTGTTTCAAGACTTGAAATGTTATTTTATAATGTCAGAGTATCATAATAAAGATATTTTCTTCATGTTTGCATTTTGAATAAGCTCATATAACTATATTAAATCCCTTAAAACCACAAAAAACACCAGGTAATAAAAAGAAAATCTAGGTTTTTGTATATTGTTGAACAAATGGGTGTTCAACAAAGCCATAACATATTACAAGGGCTAATTTGAGGAATTTGTCTCAACATTCATATTCATGTGCAATAAATTTCTTTCTCTAAGAGGATAAATCTCCACAAGTCAATGGTCCAAGACTGAGATCTTGCAACTCCTTGTTATATTGCTTAAAACCTCTTCTATATTGAAAAATAAATGCCAACTGCGGCTCTTGATTCCTCTCCATTGCTCTTTTCCACAAACTGTTTCCCGAAATAGTTAATGAAGTTATCGGGCTTATAACTCTTAATTATTCATTCTCGTACATAGTTTTATTATTTTAAATGGCGCTTATTTGACTGTCTCCACTCTATTTTGATCTCTTCAAATATCATTGGACCCAAAAAAATGATTTTAAAAGGTATCCGCGGTGTTGACATCAAATTTTGGACGAGTTTAGCTTGAAATTCAATTTTATATTTCATAGGTTTGGAATTCCTTGTTTCTGATTTCTGAAATTTTTGAATTCTTTGTTTTCAACACTTAATCCAAAGGGATTGTGATCATTTCCAAACAAGGGTCCAATTTGAAGTGTTATTCCTACTTTTGATAGTTACAATCTTTTTGCTTTTAATACTCGTATATCCTATCATTTTCACCTTGCTCAGATCTCGACAGTCATGGCAGTGTGTGCGAAAAGTGGCAAAATATGAACTGTCATCAAGCGAGCCTTTAGTTAATCATCAATCGGTAGGGAACAGCTATGAGAAAAAAGGAAAATGAAATAGAAAACGGCCCGACAAATACGAACAATTAGCTAAATGGCTTCCGTGTTTTGCCAAACAGGCAAAGTAGACTTGATCCAAGGTCAAATTTGTTCTCGCTTTTTTAAAACCTGTCAAAAGACACATTCAATTATATCTAATCTGAATAATTTTCTCCGAACTTCCGACCACAAGACAAAAGATGACAAGACTTTTGCATCATCAAAAAGAAACGTGCAGTGCTGACCTGGAATGATATCTGAGGGAACAAGGAAGGAGATCCAAGACACAGCCACAAATAAGCCCGATGGAAGATAGTAGTTGATGATGTAATGTGACACATGCCGGTCCAAAACCATTTCAAAACCAGCCAAACTGTAGTTGCCCAAAGGACCACTGTCAAACATTCGATCCTCTTCCTGGAGTTTCTGGACTTGGATGTCATAATCTAACACGATGGCCCTGAAAGTACAATTCGTACGCAACACATGAAAAATGAGTTCTTTTCAAACGGTGTGCAGGAAAAGAACCTCAACTGTACCAAGCAAGGACCCCATGAAACTGAACTCACAATCTAAGAGTAAGAATTAGTATTGTTTCTCAACCAAGCATGTTTTCCTGTTCGCGAATTTTCGATTAATTGGTAAAGAATCTGTATTTCAATTTTCGCATCACTCGAATGCTGAAGTCAAAACTTATCCATCCTCAAAGATCAGTACATTTATCTACACAGATTTTTTCTTACAAAAGTGTAAGCTCATTTTTTTTCTTGCCCTCTTCCATACACAGCTTTATTAAGGCATAACTCTTCTCTTTGACATTCAATTGGGCTGAATATCGAAGTAGGTAAACTAACCTACACAAGAAAGGCCCCATTGGCGTCAGAGCTCAGTGAACTTTTTCCTAATAGATACAAGTCTTTCTGTAACCTCATTGTCAAGATTTCAATGGTTCTTAATTCAGGAATCGACATCTAGGAGATCACGCGGTCAAATGTGAAGCTGGAGGTGATTTTGGTGGACCTTGATGGACCAGTCATTCTTAGTCTTGTACCTTCATCCAGCTCTACTGCAAGTCTCAACAAGTTATTCCATAATCAACGCCCCCTTAGTTTTTGCACTAATTATGACAAAAAAGATGTGAAAGAGAATTTTTGGTTGACAAAACAGGAAAAAGAGATGTATTCACAACTCTTCGTTGTTACCATCAAAGCTAATCCGTCCCTACAAGATTATGTTATAAACAGTCAAAGTCAGGATGATTTTTTGGAATAGAGCGTGCGTTATTTAAGTGGGAGAGCCACCATTGGATACACAATCATAGATTTTACAAGACAGCCAATTTCACCAGGACTTGTTATGAGTACACCTGAAGATGTTTCCTATAACTGCAACATCATCAATATTAGTGTTACGAATATTGAGCATGGGACACTAAATAAGGATAACCCTTTACACCCATCAGCTTCTCTATTGCAGTGACTCAAATATGATGAATCTCTCAATTGCTGTTAACTTTTGCTCAAATGTATAATCCTTTATCTGATCAAAAAGAGTACCGTACATGCTGTCTTGAAAAGCAAAACTAGCTCTCTAAACCCTTTATGAAAATGAAACAATATCTTTTTACTTCCTCTTGACTTGCCTTGATATCATTTTATGTTGAAAGAGAGCTTACAATTTGGAGAAAAAGAAAGCTTAAGAAACCCTCTGAACATTAGCCTCCTGAATAATTTGGACCAAATGAATATCCCTTGGGAATACCATTGAGAACGGACAAGTCTCGCTTTGTTTTTGTTCCGGAACTTCGTTCAAATTGGAATGAATATCTACCTGGATGTATGAGAGTATCCTAAATGGGTAACTTCAAAGATCATCTTCTCCATGTTGTAAGAGTATGACCCAACTTGGAATTTGCAAACCTGAAATGCAAAGAAAGATCCAATCAACTTCAGCAAATCCGTGAGCGCAGGAACAAAGCGGGTCCACTTTTGCTCCCTACCTGCGTGTCCAAGGGAAAGTAGTTGAATATCATCGGACAAATGATCGTGATTTGCGAGGCCTGAGAATACATGATTTGCTTCTTGGCATTTACCCACAGACCAGCCAACCGAGACAAGACGTCAATTACCTAAATTTAGAAAAAATATGACCAAAAATTTTTGATTTTTAAACGTGCCAATTTTGGTCAATTATGCAAATTACTGGGTGACAGATGGATAGACATAGGTATCAATACTGCCCAAAAGGTTTGTCACAAGAATAAAATTGTGTTTTTCTCCACATTAGAGCCACTGTTATACAACAGAATGTGCATGAGATTTTTGGCCACAGCCGCATCTTTTCTTAGCATAAGAAAAAAAAGTGCTTAAAGTTTGTGAAAATACTTAGTTCTTCGTTTGAAGTGTAACAAAAGAACAATAGTTTTAGATAACACCCAAGCATTGCAATTGTAATGAATACTTATGATGTTGTTGGAAAGAAATTTTGATTACTCTCTAGCACATCTCATACATATACTCTTCTATTTCTAGTGGCTCTGGCGCACCTGATAAATGTGTATTTTTATCGTGTGAATACGAGAACCCTGAAGGATCTTGGTTTTACAATAGTTAAATGTTTCCCGGATGGCTAAATATGAGATTTTTTTTTCAACTCACTTTTTAAAACTTTTTTATGCATTCCTCATTCTTTTTGTTATCATTTCCCAACATATGTTGGATCATCAACTTTGAAAAACAACATTAAAAAGACAAAAAAGAGAAAGAAAAAGAAGTTACCAAATTCAAAGCACATTAGGATTGGATTGTTGGTGGTGCTAGGGTCGGAGGGTTGAGCCTCGCCCGGCCAGTGAAGCCAGCCATCACATCGTCCAAATTATTCTGATAAGCATTCTCATGTCCGGTATCAGAATGGTTCTCCGTCTGTGGGTGTGAATAAGCGTCTAACAGTTTCCTTGAGAAAGGTCGGGGAGGAAAATCTAACCTGGAACCTCTTTCACTAAAGGAAACTGCGCTAACCACGACGCCACGTCTCCTCCTTAACATGATTTGATTTAAAAACCTGACCGGATTGATTGAATTTTATGAATTATAATGAACGCATTTTCAATATCAGCTCAATCAAATCTGAAAATCAAAAATATTGCTCATCTGCTCAAAACTAAGCCTTTTCATGGTGAACTTGAGAAATTTATGACTGTCGCATTTTTAACAGAAAGGGCAAGCTTATCAATATAGTAGTTAGTCTTTTGTACTGTGTACAACACTGACGTTAAAAAAGGACATCGATCTGAAATAATAGAGTATTGAATAACTCGAAGATTTTTCGTCCAAGTTGCTTAAACTAAGCAAGTGAACAAAGGTTCGTGCCTTCAAAACTAGCACAATTTAGAACATGCGACACCAAGCAAAAATCAGTGTATGTCCAACTTGGAACTTTTTGAGATTGGGCAAGTTTTCAGTAGTAGTGCAGTAATTTTCCCACGAAACAAAACATGTTCTTTCTCATCTACGCAACACTTATGAGCCCTAAACCGATTTTGGGGCCCTGAGCCACAATGGGAGAAAGTACAACCTTAGCTATTTGTCGCTCTTTTTAGGTTTTTTTTTCAGGGAAACTCATGTTTGTTGAGCCAATACTTACAAAAACAATGCTCAACAAATGCAACAATAGGTTCTATGGGGCTATGGGCATGTCCAAAATCCAATTATACAGTACTTGAAGATATTGTCAACAAGATTTGTCGTGCTATGAGTTCGAATGTTATTCAACCCTTCATCTTCCCAAGGGAACTTGTGAGGGTCAAGCCAGATGTCAGATTTGAGAAAGTCAGACGATTGTGAAAAAATACGTACTCGAATCAGAAGGGCTCTAGACTACTGACGAAAACTGAAAACTGGATTTAACCTGTTCTAGCTTGTCAATTTTCAACATACGGCTTAAAACAACTTTTACTGACTGATTGACAGTTTAAAACGCCCAGAAATAAGATTTTTAGGTAAAATAATTTGTCATGCTTCACTCCATTCATCTGTGGCTTTTGAGGAATGAAATTGACATGCTCAGGTTTGAGCCACGTTCAGTTTACTGAATTGATCAAGTTTTTTCAAAACCCTTGGAGATTATGCAAATTCCAAAAAGCCTATTCTGAGTAATTCCTTAATTGTACGTGAACGTGTTGATTTGCAAATGAGGGCATTGTGAACTGACCTTGAAAGTCTTAAGATTATAGATGAATACATTAGGCAACCATATGTCGTGAACCAAATTGAGATCCACTGGGTTCAATTGATCGGGATCCATAGAACTGCAGAAATGAGAGACATAACCTCTTATTTTGACCCACTTTCAGAATAACCGTGTTCTAATTGCCTGTTTTGGAAGAAGCTCGGATTGAGATGAAGACGAGGTTCCTTCCATTGAACGTTGAAGTATAACGAGAAAGTGATGGAGAAATCTCGATCGTTGATCTCCAGGATGTCCGAAATGTGGATTTCGATCAATATTTTATTTGGTTCGTCTGAAAGCAAACGAAAACAATAAAAGCTCGGATGTTCTGTCTGTACCAAGCATGTTTCCTTTAATGACTTGAAGGATATTCTAAAGCCTGTTAGGGCATAATCTAATACAGGGGTCGGCAGCCGGTGGGCCGCGGCCCACATGTAAGCCCAAGGATCAAGGATGGCCTTTGGTGGGCCCAGGAGGTATGGGGAAAGTCCAAAATAGTGGGCCCGCGAGCCATCCATGTACTCGTGGACCCAAAGCTCTTTGATCATTAATTTGTGGGCCCCTGAACCTACCTATGTCTGTTTGGTGGGCCTTGACCCAAAATTGGTTGCCGAATCTTGATGTAATTGAACTTTTGGTTAATCATTTGCAACATTAAAGCTAACACTCATAGTGTGCGTCATTTTAGATGCCCAAGAACCTTAAAGCGGCCCAAAATGGTCGAAGTCAATTGAAGTTTACTGGAAATGTACGTCCCCAAGCATAAAACAAATGACTGCAATCGTTCTGTGTATGGAGATGAATACTTAAAGCATACTTCATCATTCAATTCTCAAATAGTGACTACAGATACAGCTCATAAATAAAACTAAATGTTTTAACAATAAAGGGGTTTACCAAAACCAAAACAAGCTGACTTCAAAATCATGTAATGAATCATTAACCTTACAAATTGTAGTGCTTGTGCGTTTGAAGAAGGCTGGTCACATATTTTAAAAAATTGGCAGGCAAAATTATGTTTCACAGGCTTTTGCACAGATAGTATCTTCACTTTTGCTCTCCATGTCCCTTCTTTATTTTCTTTTGCTTTCAGTAGGCAAAACCAAAACCAAAATTTTGCCCAAAAATGCTTTTGGCCCATCACTTACTTCAATCTTTTCTCGCCTTACACGTGCTGTTCTAACAAAATGCGATAAAAAGATAACTTAATATTTTAAAGCGGTTTGATTTAAAAATATAGGCAAACAATATTTTAACAGACTTAAAATTCACTTGAAAGCATGCTTGTAGCATGCCATGGCGCATCCAAAACATACAAGATTACAACTTTGATCACGAAGACCCCAATCAAACTCACCTATCAAAGGAATATCCATGCTCGAATAGTTTCTAGGGAGACAAACATTTGTCTGGACCTTGGATCCACAAGCAATGTTATCAGACACGGCCTTCACACCCACCAAAAACGCAATCGGACAGCAGAAAAACACCAAAAAAGGCCTCCGAAGTCGAATTGTCATCGTGCTTGAAAGGTTTTTATTGGTAAAGTTGATCTTCGGGCGGCCTCCTTTCAAACTTATCTTCGAGAACAGACCTGAAAGGAAGGAAGGCTATGGATTATCAGAGACATAAAACCAAAAGTTAAAGGTTCATGTGGGCGGAAAAAACTGTTAAATTGCTTAGTGGATTTGAGGTTTGGTTCAAGTGTATTTCCTTTGAGATGATTGTCTCTTTACTAGAGCAGAAATTCCATTATGTTTTCTCCTATTATAAATTAATTAAACAAAAAAATCAGGGATTGCGAATGTCTGTCATTGAAAAATCCGACAACTCATCAAAAAGGAACCATTTTGTGAGTGGCGGAAGTTGTTTTTCATGATATTCACCAATCTTAATTCATCTTGAACTTTGTAAAGAACTCTTACTTAAAAATAGGACAGTCAATTATGATCAAATGTTTCACCGTAGTAATTGTTGGGATTTTAAAATGTTCTTCAAGTGGGAATAGTTGGATAGTAGTTAGTAGTATTTAACTGATTGTTAAAGTAAACGACAAATTTAGAAATTTGTTGAGGTGAAGCCGAAAGAAAAAAATCAATTCAAAGTACTACTTACTTCCAATATTGACCGAGTTAATGACGATCCGAGTACAGTTTCAGACTAATTCCACCTACTTTTTTCTAGACTATATACGAGTATAATTATTGAGCAACAATAAACTTGCTTCAAACACATTCATCACTCACTAGTCAATCTAAGGAACACGTAGTACGTTTTTTGGTAGGTTTATCAAAATCAGTGTTATAATGAAGTTCTACAGTTGACCCTAAGGGAAAAAGACAGCTAATTCTACATTTTTTATGAAGCCAAAACCCTTCTCCTTGATTCAGGGGGTCAGCAACTTTGGGCCGTGTAAAACAATCGTGAAAATCCAAAATGGTTATCTTGGGCCTCAGAGACATTTATTGTATTATACTCATGAGCTCCTAGCTCTGTAAACGTTAAATTGTCGGACTTTTCACACATCAGGTATTTTGTGTGGGCCTCTGATTACCCCAAATTTCATGGACTTTATTCTAAAATTATTGACAATCTCCTACTTTACATGGGTTGTCTGAGTGGATAGAAGATTAGCCATAAGTAAATTAAGCAATTCATTTTAAAGGTTAAAATAGACAAAAAGAATTCTTCAAAATTGGTCAGAAATTGATCAAATTTCGGTCGAAATTGGTCGGAATTCCAAATGTGTTGGCTTCAGCACTATCCGGTATTTTTTAAACGTAGGTTTCGAGGTCTATAAGTGGTCATTTGTGGACCCTTTTGTCCAACAGATTTCAGTGGGTTGGTGGGTCCTCGCTTTTTCCAACACAAATTCAACGAGGTTTGATTCCTCATGTCCTTTGCCCACATCTGATCTACCTAATCAAAGTCACTAACTAAAAGTTATTTCTGTAGTAGAAGTGGTAATGAAAGGTTTGTATAAATGTCATGACAAAAATTCAGAAAGACTAGTAGATCAAAACGGCGTCCGAAAGGGAAAGTTCGGCGGAAGGGAAACGGAAACACCGTAGCTGAAGAAAAAGTAATTTCGTTTGGTGCTGAATTGTTTGGGTGTCAGTGGAATACACCAAATCAAAAACTAAAACTTCCCTTTGTTTTTGGGTAATTTCTCTGAGGGGATCTAAAGTTTTTTCTGAACCTTACTGGTGCTTACTCACTGGACTTTTGTTTCTGTGACGTATCTGCCGAAAACTTCACTCACACTCTCCTTTACATAAGAATAGGAAAAGACGAGATGCGCTTCATCAAAAAGTAACCAAATGAGTACGGTCGAATTTGTATTTAAGAATACTTGAAAGACGAATAATCTTGAATGAAAAAAAAATTGTTACTGATATCTACTTGTGGTTCATAGACATAAAGTCTCAATTGATTTTGCTTAAGTTACCCTAAAATCACGCTTAGTAGAGCAAGGTTGGATTGAAAGGAAATGGAAGCCAACGCCCTCTGAGAGTACACCTTAGCATTTGTGAATCATTATGTAGCCACAATGCAATTTATTCTTTGGGAGTTGCATACTTAAGTGTCAAAACATTGGGCGAATAGCTTTACGTCAATACAAATATACGAAAGGTTAATAAGGAGCAGCCCTGACAGGGGCCTTGGCCGCAGTGATCGTGGCGTGCCTACTATAGGCATCCATTAAATCTGGCGAGGCCTTCCACATATTGGCAGCATGGACAGCGAACAAAGAGCACTCTGGGGTTTACCTAGGGCAGATGACACCAACCCCCACAAAATTTTTGGGATGTTGTTGGTGTTTCGTATTCTCTGTATCTCAGTATTTCGATGTTATGATCAGGGCAAAAAACACTAATTTTTTCTGGAGTGGAAGGCTAACGCTGAGAATTGTGTTTTCCAGCAGGATTAATTAAATGAAGAATGTTAATTGAAGGTTACAAAAATTGCCACTAGATGAAGCCAAAACAGGGGCAAAGTCCCTTCCTTGATTTCAGATCTATCCTCAACTTTGATTTGTTACCAAAATTGCAGCTTCCATCTTAAAATGGATATTATTTCATATTTCGAGTCTTTTGGAGTTCAGCTACGATATTAATGTGTTCAAAAAGTAAAAAGTCACACTGAGTAATCACAAATTGAGACTAAATATTTGCCAGAAGCACCCACAAATGCTTCTATCTCAAGATGGCGCTGGTTGTCATTTTTCTCTTTGATTGAAGCTCAACTTTGCTTCCTTCAGAGGGCTTGCTCTGACGGGAGAGTTGTTCATTTTGAGAACAAGAGAGGGCACCCAAGTAGGATGTGTTAAGGGTATGTTAAATCATGTGAGAGCCATCTAGGTGAAGTGAATGTTAGTTTTCTCTACTCTAAACTCCTAAATTGCGCTCTTCTACAAACGAGACATTGCTTGCGTTCAGTAAACGACGTATTTCAATTTTCAGCCTAATCGAATGCCGGAGTGAAAAGTTATGCCTTCTGAAATTTATGTATTTAACTTGCCCTTTTGTGGTAAAACAAATACCAGAAAGGGACTAGTGCATTCATTCTCGGCAGGATTTGCACTGAACGACGTTCGATTGAGCTGAAAATTGAAACACAAGTGTAAGTCAACCAAGACAAAGTCTCATTTGTAGGAGAAATTCTTGGACCAGGGCCACCAAATTTTGGTGAAAAATATTGCCCAAATCATTCTTGGTAATCATTTTGTGAAATAATGAAACGAATCAGACTTCTTGGTAATTTTTTCTCAATAATTGAAGTAGAAACTGACCATTTCCTACACTCCCATTATTTGTAAATGTTGAAATGCCTGAAAAACTAAATACACACTCTTACAACTTACAACTTTGCATTTTTTCATGTCTTAATTTTGCCATCTTTTTCCAGATTTTTCTAAAGGGATGAAGCAATTTCCCTAGATTTTTTATTTTTTTCCCACTGATTTTGTAATTACAGTGTAAAAATACAATTTACAAGGATCTGCTAGGATCTGGATCTGGTATAAACTAGGTATTTTTGTTGCAACTATAGTAAAATATAAGATATTTTCTTGAATGGGAGCAAAGATGAGAAGCTACCATCTCAGTCTAGGTAATACAGTGGGCTATGGTTGAACCCATAGAGATCCATTAAATACTAGAGGGAGTGTTATCGTAAAAACGTGTCGCCTGTCGCTAGGTGTTGGGTGAACAAAAGTGCGGGAATATTTGAAATGTGTGACCAGGCAAATTACAACCATGCAATTGATGAATCAAAGGTGGAATAAGGCAAACTCAGTAAACATCAGCTAGGCCTATTTGTTTACCCCGTAGCACAACCGGGGCCACTGGCGCCTCATTGCTTCACTAAAATTCTCCGATTGTATCATGCTCTCATAATAAAGCAATCTCATGCGAAGCAACTGACCGTTCCTAATTTTTGATCGAGCGCAGATTAGAAAACAACAGACGAGACTACGGGGCACAAAATTGGCAACCTTTTTTCACTTGTGTTATTCCATTAAATAATGTTTTTGGGTCATTTTTTGCTATTCCTAGTGGCCATTTCCTTGAAAGAATCAAAGACGTCGCTAGGGGACCATGCCTTGGATTTGAATATTACAACTAGAAACTTTTTTGTCAATACATTGAATAAGTCAGTGGTAGCAAGTACACAAATTTAAGCTTTTACATCATGTTGGGTAAATCCAATAGATACATGGACTAAACTAACTTGTGGCTTTAGGAAGAACCTTCATAAAGTTGGTCTTGATTCTCATGTTTGGTCACACCGTCTGTCTGCTCAAAAGTCGTGAGAGCGACATTTTCCTCAATGCATTCCGCCCCCTTTGCCAAATCAGCCTAACTAAAGCTTGCACGCTGTCTAGTGATTCATAAACGATCTACAAACTAACCTCTCTTCAGATTTTCTCAGCAGCACAAGCAATTTTCAACATTTTTAATAAACTTTTCCCCATTTTTTGTAATTTTGTAACATCTGTTTATCTGGTGCCCCTGGTTATGATACTGTCGCTCAATCAGCTAATGTAAAGTAAATCCATCCATTGCCGCTCCATTATGAAGCACTACAAGTATTATCTCACCCTGGGGAATGACCGCAGGTTCGCCCACTGAAACTGAAAAACCGCGACTTCTGCATGTTAAGTAATTCCTCAACCCAGGTATTGTTATAATATTGTTCTCTTTTTTATTTTTGGGGGTGGTTTATCTACATTTTGACTACAAATTCGAAGAAAATAAATATTGGTTCAATCAAATCAAATCACAAATAAATGTAATAACTGTCTCACGTCACGCTTGACAATAAATCGATTTCATGTTGATATTAGAGCTCTGTGCCAAAGTTGGTGGGGTGAAAAGTTTTTGTTCGTTATTGTAGTATTCCAGTTGGCTTATTTTTTGTTGAACGATTTCAACACGCAACGCGAGAGTTCGATCATAAGTTTGGTTATCGCAAAAAGCTGTCAAAAATGATATGCAAATCAAATTGCACTTCCGAGTTAAAAAAGATAATGTTCCAGAAAGTTTGCTACAAGCAAATAAAAAGTAATCAAAGAATGTTACAGTAAGCTTTCATAAATTGAATAAACGGGCCCTTGCTCTTGATTTCTCAAGGGCCCTGCTTGTTCATCTCATCCAAGCAAAACAATTTTTCCCTCCACATAATTTTCCAAACTTCAAGGTAAACCAAGGACTTTATGAAAGGTGGTCTCGGATACTAAGAACTAAAGAACCTCGTGGGGTACATGTACCATGTGTATCAAATTTTGGACTTGATGTTAGCACGTTTGTAATGTAAGTATTTAAGCATTTATATCAGGATTAGACAAATTTTTAGATACTTTTCTTGATCAGCCCATTATTCAAGGGTTGTACAGATCTGCCAACAGTAACTCGTTGGGAGATCAAATATCATATAAATGTTAATCTTATACTTCAAGTAGTAAAGTTAATAAGTTAAAGTTAAAAGTTAATAAGTTAAAAACTTTCATTACAAGGAACCCCACTCCTTGTAGTGGTAATAAAAAATCCGGAACCCACAACAAAAAAAAATGTAATGATGACAATGTCCAGCTTAAAGTGGGAAACGTTTGGCTGGATCTTTCGCACTTTCAATTCCAGGGATAATGTTACGATGCTAACTCTGCAAAAGTCGATTGTTCATCCTCATCTAGAAAATGCCTCACCCATTTGGGCTCCAATGAGTTCGGCAGGTTTGCAAAAGATCGAACAGTTCCAAAGTACAGTTCTATTAAGACAGAAATGTCACATCAGTTAGGTCAGTGGAGATTTCTTTTGAGCTCATTTCAGCAGTCCAGCAGCCCCAAGTCCAGGTGACTTGATTCTTTAGCACTGCTCTTGTTCGAGGATAGCAGTTGAGAGAGCAATTCCGCCATTGACTCCCTGAAATCGTAAATTCCAGTTTAGAATCACGTAACTAGTTGTGCTCAATGTCCAATCCCATTGCACACGCAGTGCAAGCTTGTTGAATCACGAACAATTTGGGAGTGACATTTCTGTGTATATAGAACTGTAGTCCAAACATGTTTCACTTAGAACATCACAAGAATGAGAGAGCTCTCGTGTTGGGGGAGACTCTAGAGGATAGGACTGTACAATATTCAGAGAAGGTATGAAAGGTATTATCAACTGCTGTATGTCTTATAGAGCATTCAAGGGCTCTGTTCCAAGAAACCCAGGATTGGATGTCACGTGGAGGTTTTACTTATGCTCTCAGAGCACCTCCAGATCCCAAGGAATCGAGGCTAGTTCGAACAATGGCAGGAATTACTAGTGATGTCATCATTTTTGGCGGGGGAAAAAAAAGTTCGAAAGACGTGTGCTTCTGATGAGCGTGAAATGTAGCTAAAACGAAGATTTAGGCCTGGTATTTTTGTTGAATTGTGGGTGCTAGGGTCGGAGGTTTGATCCTTGCCCGGCCAGCAAAGCCAGCCATCACATCATCTAGTTTTTCCGATAGGCAATCTCTTGTCCAATATCAGATTGGTTCTCCGTCTGTGGGTGTGGAATAGCGTCTATTAGTACTAGTAATTCCTTTAACAACAATTCAACAATCCTTTGGCAACAATTCCTTTCTCATCTGCACAACTTGAAGTTAAACTAGCAATTCTTGACATTTTTTTTTGGCAAAACAATATGTATTGTTGCTTTTATCTAAAATTTCGCTACATAAATAGAGAGGGTTTTTTCGGACTTTTGAATCAGGAATGCCCAACATTGAATAACAAGATGGTTAGAGGAGATCGGTTCATGGGGCAACTAAACCTAAAACTAAATTATTTGTTTCACTGAAGGCTTCCAATTTCTACATTTGCTTTTAAATTACTTTGCAATACTTCTCAACATACATTAACCATGCCATTGCTCTTAAATTCAACATTTTTCGAAAATTTGACCTTTGAAAACTGAGACATGTTTTTGGCAAGCCTAGACTGCTAACAGCAGCAGGTCTGTAATACGATACGTTAATCGCTCCCATGAAGTCCTCCTCTCTTCTTTATCGGGCTCCTTCATTGTTCAATCTTTTACTCGTTACTCTTCGTCGGGAATATGTAGGAGCTGATCATCTAAAAGCATTTAAAGCAGGATTGGACAAATTTCTAAATACTATTCCTGACCAACCCACTATTCAAGGTTTGTACAGTTCTGCCAACGGTAACTCGTTGGTAGACTAAATATCATATGAATAATAATTTTTAATTTAT
Source organism: Tigriopus japonicus (assembly GCA_010645155.1). NCBI lineage: Eukaryota > Metazoa > Arthropoda > Copepoda > Harpacticoida > Harpacticidae > Tigriopus > Tigriopus japonicus. The sequence goes on from CM021317.1 coordinate 9,194,389, forward strand.
GTTTTATGCAGTAACGTTAAAGATTCACTTTCTTTACAAGGAATCGCATTCCTTTAAAGTGGAGATAAAAAATCCGCAACCCACCCAAAGAAAAAATGCATTACTGTGTTTATCTCAAACAAGCAATGTTCCAACATTTTTGTGAATTTTTCGCCATATTTGTAACTTTGTACAAAAATAGATTAAAAAACTATCTGGTGGCCCTGTTCATTATATTGAATATAAATCAAATATAATAATCAATTGATATTATTTCAGAAAAATGAAAAAAAATCAAGTCTCACCTCCAATGAACAGAAACTCAAAGCAAAAAAGCTCTTGAAGGGAAAATCTGAAAACCAAAAATTTGCAAGAAGCAGAAGTTGTCTTTTGAACTCTAAAACTAATTCATAGTGGTTGAGAATTTTATATTGGCACATTTGATTACCTTCGAAATTAATGCCTACTTTTAAACACACAGTACTGTCGCTCAATTAGCTGATGCAATGGCAATCCACCCAATGCAGGGTGGGCATTTGATTTTTGGACATTTTGTCCACCCCTGTCCAAAAGGTGTCCAAAAGTGTCCAAA
>CM021317.1:9195075-9372312 GCA_010645155.1 Tigriopus japonicus
TGGTGCAAACATACAGGGGGAGATTAGTGTTGGGGGAGTTGTATGGGAACCCACGTGTAGTGCCTTTTGAGAACTCTAGTTGTGGTAAGCTTTTTGACCCTAAAGGACCAGAATGGCAAAACTTTGAAAAAAATCGAACTCGAACCGGCCGAAATACATCAGCAAGGTCACCAGAAAATTGTAAATTACATTTTACAATTTAATTCACAAAAAACTCTTCAATTTTTGTCCAAAATTACTATATCTTAGCGGCCACTAGATACTTGTGAATTTTAATTTACGATGTAATTACAAAATTCTGTGATTTTTGTCCAAAATTACAAAATAGGGAAAATTTCAAAAGAATCTGGGGAAATTGCCTGTTCCTTTAGATTGATCCGTAAAGAGGATGGCAAAATCAAGAACGTAAGAAAAGAAGCAGCGAGGATTCGTTAAGGTTATAACAATATTTTTTAGTTTATAAGCTATTCCAAGCCATAGAGCAAGACTCACAGATGATGGGAATGAAAGAAAAGGTCTGTTTTTACTGCAATTAATGCGTAAGTGCCAATAAAATTACCAAAAAATCCGTTTCGTTACATTATGTAATTCTCAAAATAATTGCAAAAATACTTTTTTTTGACAAAACAAATTACCAAAACTTGGTGGACCTGGTAATCACATTTATCCCTAATGTCTTATAGTTTGGTCAACTTAAAGTGGTAAACCTATAGTTTATGAGCACAATTTATTTTCAATATAATTAGATAACCCATGACACCCTAAATTTAGTTGGGTGAAGGAAAGAGTTGTAATAGTAGATGTGTCGCAATTCGTTCCCGCCTTTCGTCTTTCAATACTGAGATATGCTAAAATTCACTCAAAGTACGGTCTTAAGGTCTTTACGTCTCAAAAACTATCCTTAGTCCGTTTCCAACAAAGTGCCCATGTAATTACTCAAGTTCAAGTGAGTTTCCTGTCCTGAGAAGGTCAGGTGGAAATGAACCGAAAAAGGCAACCGTTAGCCTTGACCTCCAGAAAGCTCTGTAACTACCTTTGTCTGAAAGGTCTGGACATTTTTCCGACTAAACCGGGGAAGCTATCTGAAACCGTAGCCCTTACCTCAATTTGGAATAAGCTCGGCCATTCTTCTGTCAGTTCAGAAAACGCTACTTCACAACAGAGCTTACTGTTTTGGGGGGTCCTTTTCAATTGACCGAACACAAGCAAATGAGACAGAGTTGGGCTTTCAAGGAAACCCACTCTCGTTTCAGGTAATTCATTTTTTAAATGGCCCACACTCTCGGGGTTCCACAATCACCGTCGTGGGAGACAACCGACCGACCCACCAGGAAACCCAGAATTCCTAGGGAAAAACGGCCGGCCACCAAAAAAACCGCCACCATGTCCTCTTGTGAAAGCGAGCAAGAAGAACGAAAACGGACGGACTCCAAGAGAATGAGAACCACGATCCCTGGGAGAAGAAGCGGGGCCAAAAGCAAACGACCTCTTGAGAGGACTCTCTAAATTTGTCACTTCTTCCGGGGACTTTGTAATACATAAGTGACCCAGTTAGTCGGGTCAAAAGAATATATTGTGTTAAATGTGGCAACTTTTTGGTTACGTTATTCAATGCCGGAGAAAAGTACCCTTTAGACCCTAAAGAATGGACGTGGGCGCCAAAATTTGAAAACCTTCTGAATAGATATGAAACAATAATTAGTAAAGCAAGGAAAAAGAATTAAAAGCAGAAAATATTTTTTTTCTTTTTTTGCCCTTTTTGATTTTTTTGCCACATTTGTATCCACTGCATTTTCTTGCAAAAAATATGCAACAAAAATGCTTCCATATTTTGCGCTTTCGCGCAAATCTGTCGCTTTTGGGGGTCCGGTGTACGCGCTTTGAGGCCCTTTTACGTCTTTTGCTTTTCAAGTCCTACGATAATAACGAAAACTTACATGTTTGACCCCTAAAACCTTTTTCACTTCTAATTTAATTGGCGTTCAATCAAATCATACGAGGGTAAGTCAAAAAGTTCTCAGACAATGACAGTTTTTCCTTGAACAGAGATTCACAATTTTTTAGAAGTTAAAGCCTGTCCTCAGAGATCCCTTGATAACTTGGAGCTGTCTTATTGGTAGGGACGGGCAGAAAGTGCAAATAATCTTACCCTACTACCTGCCTACCCAAGGAGGACGGTATTACGTGGATTGGGATCAAGCGAGGGCGCGTTACTGCGTTGGTGTGAATTTTCCTGCGTGATAGCCTGGAGATAATGAAAAAATCCAATATAATTCGGATTAATGTCGTTTTATTGACATAAGTCATAAAACAAAAGTCCACAAGGATTCAATGAGCAATCATTTGATGCCCAATTGATGTCTCTTAAAGAATTGAAATTGTGTAGCTTCATTGTGTTAAGTCAAATATCTTCAAACTCCTGATCTACTGACTTGCTTTGTGATAGTGATTGTCCATTTTTTGTTGAAAGCAACATGGTTTTTATCATTGGGGTTGTTTAAGGGCATTTTTTCTCTTCGTATAATGCTAAAAAATCCTCTTTGTATCTTTTTTCAACATTTTACAGTCTTCTTTTGGCTTTAGAACCCCAATTACGTGCTAAAAACAAAGTTAGAGAAGAACATTCACATGATTGTACAAAGGGAAGAATGTCCTTGAACTATCCCAATGATAAAAACAATGCTGCTTTCAACAAAAGATGGACAATCACTATCACAAAGCAAGTCAGTAGATCAGAAGTTGGAAGATATTTGACTTAACCCAATGAAACAACACAAATTCAACTCTTTAAGACACATTAATTGGGCATCAAATGATTGCTCATTGAATCCTTGTGGACTTTTGTTTTATGACTTATGTCAATAAAACGACATTCATCCGAATTAAATAGTATTTCTTCATTAACTCCAGGCATGGCTGTGCATGTTCCAGGCTATCGCGCAGGAAAATTCACACCAACGCAGTAACGCGCCCTCGCTCGATCCAACTCCACGTAATACCGTCCTCCTTGGCCTACCGAAACCGAGAGCAGACAAGCACTGTATAAAATGGAGTTTGAAGACAAAATCGAAAAAAAATTGGTCCAAAAACCTCTGAAATTTAAGTTTTCCGATTTTTCAAAATTTTCGACTACCCAACATCGAACACATGATCATTCTAATTTTTAAGGCGGATTTTGCATATATACAATTTTGTAATCAGCTGCTTTCGGTTTCGGTTTCGGTTAAGCCCTCTTTCGGCCGAAACTTTCGGTTTCGGTTATGAGCCCTTTCGGTCCATCACTTCTTTTTACCCTCAGGGTGTTTAAGTCAGAATCGCAATAACCAAGACGATTCAAAATAACCTCAAGGGAAAGGCAATACAATATAGGAAATTGATAAAATCATTTCAAAGTGAACTTCGTTTGCATTAGTTGGTCCTTCTTTTGAAAGTGTGTCTAAGGGTATTTAATCTCTTCCGATGAGTTAATGAAATCTACTCCCACAATAAACTACTAGAATATAATCGAAAGGAAAAATAGCCCTCATCTCATAACGTAATCAGGAAAATGCACCAACATTGTTACATTCAACTTTGTGTCACTAGTTGATACGCAATATGAACAAATCAATATAAATGCAGTAAACTTAAACGCTCTGTACAGGGTTAGGCAGAATTAGTGAAACATTAGATTCAAGATCATGATTAGGGCCCTTGGTGTGAGCCACAATTTCAAATGAAAGGTTAAAAACCATAAAAGGATACAGGAATATTGTCATGGAACCCTGGACAAGGTGGCAAAAAGAGGGTGAGGACTCCCACGTTGGTCAAGGCCAACGTGACGTGTAAGATTACATGAAATCCGGCTTGATCCATGAACAAGTTGGCTAAAGACTAAAATTTGTCCCCATTACTTATGGTTAGATCTTGAAAAGGCCAAGAAGGGTAACAAGGACCACTTTCGGTTATAGTTGAAGCAGCATGGGATGATAACCAAGAGGAGGAATAGGCGCATACATGTTGTAACATTGACATCAAGACGTTCAGGGCGGTGGTTTGGCTCAGAGGGGTACATGACAAATAATATTCCATTATGTTATAGTATTTTGTATGCGACCAACTTCTTAGAACAACCCTTTCCTATTGACGTTGTTGGTAAAGAATTATTTCACAATATCCATGCTTCACTAATTCTGCCTAGCCCTGTATGTTTGATTGAAAGTGCAAGTTTTTGCTTAAAACAGCTAATTTTGTCCCATAACTGGCAATTTCATATTAAATAACCAGTTACTTGTCATTAAAGCTAAATGTCAGAAATTATTCGAATGAATCCAGTGATAGGTTGCCATTCACTTTGAATAAACCGTCAAATAAAAGAAAAGAATCATGCAGAAACAAATTTTTGGACCTTGAATGATTTCCGGTAATTATAAAGTTAAAATCAAGTGCTTCAAGATTTCAACAATGGTGGAACTGACATAAGTAGAGGGAATATGGTCTTCACGTAAACTCAAAGCATTGCACAATGGGCCCGGAATAGTGATTTGCTGGAAACTTGATAGTGTCCTTCTTAAAAAACGAATTTCATTTGCATTTTGCACTTCAATGCTGTCCAAGAAATACCAAAGACCTTATAATCTTCTGACATTATCAAAATTCTGCACAAATATATCTTATAATGGGACAATCCGGCAAAGAAGGGATGCTTCTCTAGTAACCCAGACCACGACTCCACCTGATCCCGGGGAGACCAAATTCCAAGCTTGAGATAGGACTCATAGGAGGCTTAACAGTCTCAAAAAAGGGGGCCGGAACGAAGCAACAATAGTCCAAGGAAATCGTAAGTCATGAAAGCCTCCGCTCAGGCGTTCAGTTGTGAATTTTTTATGAATCGAATTCCATTCAAGTAAATGATTTTGTTTTGATAAGATTGATAAGACAGGCATTCAAGGATGTCGTTTGCTGAACTTCAGCGTGATACGTTACCCCGCGCACGAACTACAAGGTTTCGACATTTGTAAGTGTCGGCGAAGCGTTCTCCAGTAAAAAATCTCAAGTTAAGAAAAGTTTTAAAAAAACAAGATTTTTCCAATTTAACAAAATTTGACGCACACTCTCCAAACAGAAAGTTTTCGCAAAAGAGTAGAAGCTTTTGTCTCGTCTGAAATACAGTTCTTTATACACAGAAATGTCACTCACGAATTATTCATGATTCAACAAGCTTGACCTCTGTGTGCGATGGGATTGGACATTGGGCACAACTAGTAACGTGATTCAAAACTGGAATTTGCAATTTCAGGGAGTCAGTGGCGGCATTGCTCTCTCAACTACTATGCTCGAACAAGAGCAATGCATAAAGAATCAAATCACCTGACACCCTTGCTGCTGGATTGCTGAAATGAGGTCAAAACAAATATCCACTGACCTAACTGGAGTGACATTTCTCTCTATATAGAACTGTAGTCTGAACCGGAAAATTTGTCTTTAAACCTATGGAAGTCCATCAAAAAGGTTCAAAAGGAATATTATCATTAAACTTATTATTAGATGTGACATTTAAAGCATTCATTCAAAGTTTCAGTCAACATTAACAAATAGCAAAAATGCCCAATTCTTGGTGTACATACGTACGTAATGCAACGATCTATAAATAAGTCGGAATTTTCTGATTGTTTGAAAGTGGCCCATATTAGCCCATTTTTCAAATGGGGTGAACGATCCCATCCCATATCTTACCGACCAATTTCACTCCTCTCTAACATCTGCTGGAAAAAATGGTCAAGGTAATACTTATTTTCTGGTGCTAAGGTTGGAGGATTCGATCCAGTCGTGAAGTCAGCCATTTCAACAATATCCATGGGCAATAAATATTCCAGTATTAGAATGGTTATTCGTCTGTGGGTGGAGATAAGCCTCTAAAATTGCCTTTAAAAAGTTGGAGGAGAAGAATCAAACATTGGTATCAGGTTTTTACATTGCTACCCTCGTGGTAAAGCTTCCTCGCAACGAAAGAGAACATGCACACTAATAAAGGAAAGCCTGGAATTGAGTTGTCAACTATGTGTGCCTTGTAAAGGAAAAACGGTATTAGCCCTCTCCAATAAATGTTCACAAGTCCTAGTGCTTTTAACGTTATCAAAGGCCTTGATGTTAATGAGTGACACCAGAGATGGGCTACCAATAACCGTAAAATTAATCATTTACACACCCATTGGAGGACATAGTCATCAAGAATAATTTTTCGATATATTGGCCGACATGCAATTCATTGTGTCAGTTCATGTCAAAGTGTGTGCGGGTAATAGATTGTATCCTTTTACACCTCAATATTGGAAAACTCATCAAGTTACATTAGCTTGGTTGGTTCTTTATAAGCTTGAGAAGGAGGTCTAACTTCAGTCTTATTAAAACACGTTTTTAGTTTATTGGAAGCTGGGGCTATTGTGCATAAAATGAAAAATTCATTGTCTGTACGTGAGAAACCAGTGCAATTTCCAGATTATCTTAACTATGCCACTTTGTCCCATCCAAAAATGGTCAATTTATCCTATGAAAGTCTTATAATAAAGTTGAGTGAAGCTGAGATTTATGGAGTAAAATCACAACATTTTTCAGTGTATCGATTTAAGTGGCGGAAAAAATCTCAGGTGTGGATGGATGGGTTGGTTTTGCCAGGAACTACTGGACTTCAGAATGGATTTCAAAAACACACCTTGTGTGTGATCATTGTACTAAAATGTGAAGTTTTTGGAACAAATAGACTGTTGTGGATTGTTGTGACACAAGGTGAAGGAAAATGAGTGAACTTTGGCGGGAAGTTCAGTCTTTCCCCCAAATTGACTTGATTGAAGACCCCCCTCCATTTGAAAAATACTTGGTCGAATCATTCATGCAACAGCACAGTAATGACCGTTAAAATATGTTTTAAAATTTCGTTTTGGACCATTCAATATGCTTCAACAGGTGGAAATATGTACAAATATTTGCTCAAAACCTATAACATGCTCAAAAATAAGCTTAAGAAAATTCGATCTCAAAGCCGAAAAAATACATTTTGATAACAAAACAAAGAGAAACAACGTTTGTTTAATCTCACAGCTCAGTTTTGAAGGCTGCTATTCAAACTCGGTAGCATTAAAAACCCATTTGTCAAGGATCAAAAAGATCCCACAATGTTTGATAAAGTTCCAGCTCTTTTATGTAATGAGTTGCAGCACTAAAAATCTGTTTGTTCAAAGCTAAAATCTTAATCAGCCATTTACTCATTACTTTTACCGTGCTACAACTAAAATTGATAATCGTTGATGTGCATGAATAGAAAAAAAGGTTCAGATAAAGTAAAGCGAAAAAGTTAGATATTTTGTGGTGATGAAAGTAATTCTTATTTATGGCATAAGACATTCACAGATTTCGAGGAAATGTTTCTTGCACACTTACACATGGACGTATGGACGCTGTCATTTAAAAAACAACAACAAACCGAAAACACCCTTGGCCAAAACAAGCATGATTTTTTTTGGTACTTTTTTTGTCAAAATAAAGTCTTTTTTACTTTTATCACAATTCTTGTCTATTTTTCTTTAATTTTCGCAAAAACTCAATATATGCTTGAAAAAAATATGCTTTATATGTTTAAAAACTTGTTTTAGGGCATAACAAATGAAGAATCATTTGTGCTACATTACGTTTGTTTGCAAAACCTAAAAAAGGTGCTTCAATATAAGAAATACTCAATTAAAAAAATTGTAGAATACTTCAATAAATTTATTTTTTACTGTAAATTCAATCAAATTACCTCTAAAATTGATTTTTGTTAAAAAGACGAGAAACCAAAGGAGGTTGAAAACCTGTTTTCCTCGGAGGAAAGAAATTCTCATACGCGAAGGGATGCTACTTTTCATGATGGATTGCGCTCTCAGTGTTAACAATGAGAACAACTATCATGAGTGACAAAGTTTGAATTCAGTGACAACAGATGCCACGGTAGTTGTGTGTACCTAGTCGCTTCGCGACTTATTTCTATGATCTAGCGCTACCCAACTACATCTGTAGTGTTTGTGCATTCCCTCTTTATTTCTTCCGCATGCGGAGTCTTTCGGTGAAGGGATATCGAGAATCCGCGATGAATTCAAGAGATTCTTAGGAAATTCTGACCGATTTTCAATTGCCACCGCTTCACCACGATTAGAAGAGTTCTCCATCAATACGTTGTTAGGTTTATGTAAACCACCATTCGGACGGAGAGAAATGGAGCTCCTCTCATTGCGAGGAATCCCTTCAGGCAGGATTTAAGGCAGGATTGGACAATCTTTCAAATACTATTCCTGATCAACTCACTATTCAAGGGTTGTACAGATTGGCCAACAGTAACTCGTTAGTGGATCAAATACCATATAAATTTTAATTTTATGCAGAAATGTTGATGATAAACTTTTTTACAGGTAATCCCGTTCCCCTGTTGCGATAAGATCTCCGAATGATTGTTTGGATCAATTCAACATAAATCCATAAAGTAAAATTTAGTCACCAAAGGTTCCACCATTAATTGTGACAACATTATCACATGAGGAATTAAGGCATAAATTCAAGCGCTTTCATTTATTGGCAACTACCCATGACTGCGCTTATTAAGACATGGTGAAATTGACGAAATCTTCTTATCTAAAGATTATTAGAGACACAAAGTTCTTACACAATGGATTTAAGAAAGTGACATAAAGAAACAAACTTTTGAAAAGAAATAATGAAAAAGGTTGAAAAAAAGTAGGAAAATCCCGTTTGTCTTGCAGGGGATAAACCGGACACTTTTTGGATGGGACAATTCTCCTAACCAACCCTGCTCTTAAAAAAAGGTTGGAGAGTTGAACACGAATTTAAGGAGAGTACAATTTATGATGTTAGGAGTTATATAACTAGTTTTTAGACCCAAACTTTTCAGGGCTCTAGAATTTTATTTGAAAGCCAATTTTGAGTGCACAATTACCAACTTAAGAAAAACCAAAGCTCAATGAAGCTTTGATTTTTTTATTTCTATCCAGTCGCGCACCTTCGTTCAACTTCCTGCCCAATTCCACCAACGACGGTTACTGACGAAGAATCTGATCAATCTGAGCCTGTAACATCCGAACCTCCGAATCAAAGGAAAAAAGGTTGCCGAAATCATAATGGGAGAAAAGACTGACTTGGCTAACACCAAACCTATAGATAGTCTGTGTGGCCAACTAGCATTTTTCGATGCTAATTTCTAAATGCTAATTTCTGAAAATTAGCATTTTTTCAAGAGCAAAAGCACTGCAGAATTTAGATTAGCATCGCTCGAATTTTTAGCATCTTTCTAGCATTATTTGTGACTCTAGAATCGGAAATTTTTGCAAAGCATTTTAGCATTATTCTAGCATTTTTTGGAAAAAAACATCCAATTTTGGGCGTCAAAGACAGCTGATTTTGACATCTGAATTTGCCTACGTCCCCTGACTTAAGAAAAGATAAATTGGAAGACTTGTGATCCTTATTTTCAAGTTGGTTCTACAATACAGGTAACCAAATTTCTGTTTACAGGCTTTGTTTATCCAACTTAAGAAGGGGCCCAAAGCATTTCTTGTCTAAAAAAAGATTAAATTTGTGATGGAACTACATCAACTACAGAAAAACATTGTTTTAAACTTAGAATGGATAAATCAGTGTTTCAGTAAAAAAACGGATCAAACAGGGCTTCTAACCAAAACCATTATTTTAAAAAGAGGGCTTTTTTGAAATGAAAAGTAGCTGATTAGCTGTAGGCGAAGAATAGTAAAGGTTGTTATGTTTATTCCCTTGTCTGGTATTTGAATCTTTAACATAGCGGATTAGCTCCTTGTCCATCGAGACCATGCCAAGAGCCACAGCCAAGGATTTTGATATGATCGGCTCAATTGGTCGTTCCAAGCTAGCATCCTCAACAATCAACCACTGGGCCTGAATCCGTAGTTCTTTCCAACACGTTGCAGCCCGATGTGTTCCCACAGGATGGATTGGGGTGCTTCCAACGGGCTGATAGCCACTTTGATTTAGTTATGGCCCGATGATTTTGGATGGAGAGGCTCCTCAAGGGACACACATTGACCTGGGCTCCCGTGTCCACGATTGCCGTGAGAGTAGAGTCCCCAATTGCAATGTGGGCTGCCATTGGGGCCCGATCAACTTCTCTCTTGGCCTTGACGCTAAAGACATCGTAGAAAGCAACAGTCTCCTCTCCCTCCCCCGTCATTGAGCTGACGGCTCCATGGGCGCCTGTGACGACCCTGGTTGTGCCCCTGGTTCCGAGGTGATCCCTTTCATACACGGGCAAAATGGCCCAACTTGCCACATGACCTCGCGATGCGGGGCATTGTTGCCGATCGTGCCACTGTTGGATCCCACACCACTGGCATCGACCCATTCCTAGGTGTGATCCTTCTTCCGCTCGACGCCCTGATCGCGAATATGGTCCGCCCATGCGGTTGACTTCTGGTTGCTCCAAGCCTCGCTCCTCCATCTCTTCCTCCAATCCCACACACAGGGCAGAAATCTGTCTGGCCCCACTGGACAAGTTGGCAGCTGTAGATATTTCGATTTCACGGGCGCGTGTTGGGAGCTCTGTGGTAGTCCACTTGTTTTGGATAGCCGCAGCTCGGATCGTGACAGAGGTGGTTCCTCGAAGTGCAAGGTGGCGTGTGATACGTTCCCTGTCTTGGCTGGCTGTGAGGCCACTCTTCAATGCCAGATTCATTAAACGGTTGAAAATGCGGTGAAAGATTCCCCTGGCTTTTGGCGGACGTCTAGAAAAAAGGCGTTCATTGCGTCGTACTACGATTAGAGCCCCCCAAATTGATCCCTAAGGTACTCAATAATTCCCATGCACGTCACCCGGGGACTCTTGATGTCTGGAAACTGCGTTCGGATGGATTCCATAGATGCAGTAGAAAGGGCAATCCTAAGGAAACGTTTCCATTGGGTGTTCGCAGAAATTTCGGTTGCGGTGGGTGCCTGGTCGTGGCCGTAGAATGCTTCTGAGTATGCCTCGAAGTCGTCCAGCCATGCCTCAAAGACCTATAATCTATCGTTGTCCGCATGGGCCATATGATCAAAGCTTGGTGGGTCTGGCGCCCCGCGAACATAACCTCTGGGGTTTCCTCCAGGGCCTTGACTATACAAAACTTTGGCGCCCGAATTGAGGCTCATCGTAGTTGGCATGCCTTAAAACCGATCCTCGTCGCCAATGTGATAATCCGGGTCCAGTTGTTGGAGATGCAACCCCAGGAAATGTCCGGAATGTCTGGATTGAGACCTCGCTCACTTTAGAACCCCAGAAGCTTCACCCCAGCAGCAACTATATATAGGTTTGGTGTTAACCAATTCAGTCTTTCCTCCCATTTTGATTTCGGCAACCTTTTTTCCTTTGATTCGGAGGTTCGGATGTTACAGAGCCATCCACTTTACTGCAGTAAACAAGACTTTCATTATTTATCTCTACCCCATCGTATTTGCTCTGTGGCTCATCACCCTCTTCATTTCTTTCATGTGCATTGAAACATTTCTTGTGAACTCATTTATGAAATCACAATTTAGTCCCCTATTTCAATGGTTTTACCACTTGACATGTCACCTCACCATGTATTGTGAAGTGGTCGGCATAATGGTTGTCCCAAGTGTTCTGTCTTGTGATTGGTCCACAAAATTATTTTCACACTACACTGAGCTGACTGACCCTTGGTTTCGAAATGAGTTGGCATTAAATCTAGAAAATTAGATGCTTTCAAGATAGGTCCAAGATTGAACACTTACATGTCTGCATATTATAAATTCTTTACGATTAAACCTTTTTGTTTCATTTAAATGAAACTTCGGCATGAAATTTTCATTTAAAACTGCTCCATCTCATTATGGCCAAGTTTTCACCTTCTCAGACCACAAGCTATCCTTTCCCTAGTCGAGGTTTTAACCAACACCACTTTGTTTTGTTCCGTCAAAATACACCTTAAATTTTATTTGGATATATGTTTCTTTAGGACAATGTATTTTTAATGATTCCTAATCTTCATTAATATAGCCTGAATGTTATAAAGTTGTTTACATTCACCAGATTGACATCGTCATTGAATGAAATAAAAAGTGAAATTCAAAATTGTCATATCGAGAGATATTGGATTCTATGACCTCGGGCTTCTCGCAAGTTAGTCCTCATCAAAGTCGACGTTTATAGATTTTAGCGATGGTTGAAAACCAATTTATCACTCTAAGTGTACGTCTTAGTGTGTTTTACTTCTTTCAATTGATAGGAAACAAAGGTTACCAAGGGTGTCAGATTGCCAACCATAAAGACTGCAAAGCAAATGTGCTTTATTTCACCGAGAGTTGCATTTATGTCACGTCTAAACACACGATTTATGAGGCGGACTCCCAAATAAGCTTAGGCCCCATACTTTATGTCAAAAAGACCCCACCTTGCAATGGCAAAATAAATGCTTTTAGAAAAACAGTACTTGTTATTGCACTTCTGCCAACTTTTGAAAAGACAAAAAACCTGGCTGATGCCTTTTGAGTTCTGATGGCTGTTTGCACCGACTACCCAAGAGAGCAAATTGAAATGAGTGCAATAATATTATTTTGTTGGCTGGGCAAATGTTTTTATTGCAACATATGTCATTTCCTTTCGATCCCTGGATGGAAAACATCACTTTCTGATCTTACAAAGTACCACGCAGTTTCTTTGAGTCGAACCAACTAACGAAAAAGAGACACTTGAAGATTGAGGCGAAAATAAAAAAGAATTAACCACCAAGATATTTCCTGCAAGTTTGTTTTACCAGCGCAATTCATACCATGGTTTTCTTCGCAACCACTTATTTACATGGTCTTGAACATCGTTACTGAAGCTATTCACTTAGTCTACTTTGTTTTCATAACGTTTGACCAACCTAATCGAAGTAAGAATGGAATAACATCAAGAATCAAGGACTTCACCTTTTCCGCAATTGATGAGCTCGGATACAGTCCAAACAAAGATAACATTCACTCTGGCAATATGCTCATTTATTGGATGCATTGGCCGGATGAAATTGGATAATTTTGAGCTGGCATCATCAATAAAGTATTTGGGCGTTGTCATCCAAGATAATGGAAAGTTCGATCCTCATAAACTGATCAGGCTAGTTTTTTAGACGCAAAGATCGATCCCAAGATCGGACTTAGAGTACTTAAGTGCGATCTTGAGAGCGATCTTTTGCGTCTAAAAAACCTTGATCCTCAACTGAGGCTAGTTTTTAGACCAGACACAAAGAACGATCTTCAGATCGTACTGCGACTTGGTAAACTGGTTAGTAAGTACGATCTTAAGATCGTTCTTTGCGTCTTAAAATCTAGCCTCCTATCCCCCCAAACTGAATAACTGATCCTCAAAGAGCATTTCAAGAAGGGTTAGATGAATTTGTAAATAATATTCCTGATCAATCCACTAAACAAGGGTTGTCCAGATCTGCCAACAGTTAGCGCTCTAGTATAAACGTAAATTATGAATGCACGTGAGGTTCGAGTGATCTCATAATTTGTTCGCTCGTCTTTGTATGAACAACTCTCAACAAAATATCATTGCTATTGTATAAATAGAAGTGTAAGTGATGTTATTAAAACAAATTTGAACTGTCAAGCTTCAAAACCATAATGACTTACAACAAAACGCCTCTTTCTTTTCATTAGCAATGGCCCTTTTAAGGCACATGTTATTTTTGAATGAAAACAATGAATTGCGCATATTTTACAAAACACAGTGTCGAAGTGTCCAAACTTGCAATCCAACCACTTTCATTGCATCTCAGCAATAGGGGCGGTCTTTGACATGTGAAAACCCTTAAACTAGTGATAATAATATCATTCAATAATAAAATAGTAATGATTAGCATTCTAGGAGCGAAATTTACGAGCGAAAAAAAGACGCCAGAGATAGCCTGAAAGGGGTGGATATTGCAACGTTTTCGCTATCCTTATTTACTTTTTGCCCTTACTTTTCGTGTTTCACGATAAGCAACATATCCGACGTTTTTTGGAATTTCTAGGAATTATTACCCACTTCGAGCAGAATCAGAGATGTACTCGACAACTTTCAAAAATGAGCTGTTTTATAACATTGGTGAAATTAAGCAGATTTTTGGTTCAATCACACAAGTTGGTTTCGTGGGAAATTCAAATGATGCTGGGCTAAAAATATTCCCAGGCTCATTCTGCATTTGTAAGAACTAGGGACAGGAAGTTTAGACGAATAAAACTGTCAATTTGAACGTACAAAGACGAATAGAATTGCCTGATTGGCGAAAAAAGACGAAAAAAATGACCGATCAAAAGAAATTTAAGTTCCCATAAGACAACAAAAACGAAAAGAATACTTGTAAGACGTAAAAAATTAAATCAATTTCCCAAAAAGGCGAATTAAACTGGCTTATAAGAAAGAAGAAAAATTAAATGCCCGTACAGACGAAAAAAGACTTTTAAAACTGCTCCCACAAAATAGACGAAATGTATGTCTCTATTGATGGGGACCAATATGTATGCTTGTGCAAAAACGGCCAAATCTAGAAAATTTAAGAAAGGAAGTACCCAATGCGCAACAATTAGCCAGTAGTACATACGTCAAATAATAACCAAGAGTTAAAAATGCCTCTTTTAAAGTAACGGTTTCAGTGGAGATATACTTACAATCAAATTTGCAGATCCAATAATTGTTCTGATGGCCAGAAAGCTTTTTCAACCCAATAGTAATCTTTTCTTTCTGTGTCTGTCAGGCAACTCGTACAAGCTAATTTATAAGAGTGGATTGTTTTTTGTTTGCGCAAAACCGCAACTGACAATCAAATCATTACATTGGCCTGTAATTGGTGGGGTTGAACTTTCTTCGAAGTTTTTATTTCCTTGGAAAATTGAAAAAACGCTTAAAGAGCTTGAAATCCAAGAAAATCCAAATTTTTGGCCGATTGGACGAGAAAAGACAAATAAAATTGCCCGATTTGACAAAAAAGACGAATAAAATCCAAGTTAGACGAAAGAAAAATCGCGGCGAATAAAGGTCAAAAAGACAAATAAGTTTATTCGTCTAAAGTTCCTGTCCCTAGACTAAGAACTGTAAACACAGATTGTGTAAGGAGTTGAATAGAAAGAGAGGTTTCGAGGTAAACATGCCTACAAAAACGTTGTCAATATCGAACGTAGAAAAATACATTTCAAAATTTAAGAGACCAAATTTAGGCCAGTTATTTTTGTATGTAAATCTAAAATAGTTGATTTGCCCTCTACCTTCGATTGTCAAAGATATCAAACCTAACCATGCATGAAGGGGAACCACTCATGACTGCATCCTATTCATTCGCACCATGAATCTAGTCAGTCGTCAATATGTTGCCGTCGAAGCAGGTTTTTCGGTTTTGCCGGATTGTTCTGATTTTTATCGCTCTAACATGCGTTTACTTGGGGAAAAGTCAGAGCAATGAACGCCTCTACAACATTCAACAAGGGAAAAAATCAGATAGCATTCTATCTACCTCTAATTTTGGATCCATTTCCCTCTGCGGGGTGAGCTATGTGTGAAAACGTACAATTCCACAAATATATCTTGCAAAACCATTCTTCTCATTTTAGAACTTATGTCTAAAAGAACCCGGATGTATTGGTTTCAATTTCAAGAAGATTGGAGAGCCTCTTTGCGACTTTGTCTCAGATGCTACAAATCCCGTGGACGACCCCGATTACGATTTGTACAGCATTTAGGGGCTACTGGACCTGCTTTGCCCTCTTATTTCAAAGAATAATTCTCTGGAAATTTTGCAATGCATTATGATAAAGTCACAAAATAAACCCTCTTTGTGAAGAAAATACCCACAACAAAAACAAGGTTATTGTCTGAGGGGATTCCAATCTCAAAACCAAGCCTTCTAAGTTTATTATAGTCAGTGTAAGTAAATGTGATTTCTAGGCCACGGAAAATAATATTATTTTGCTGTGCAGCAAAAATCCTAGACGTTTCAACTTCGAGGAGTTAGGTCAGCTGAAGATAACCATCAGCTGACCCTAGGCTGTAAAACGTCTGGGGTTTCTGCTCCACAGCAAAATAAAATTATTTTCCGCGACCTAGTGATTTTTAAGGTTCGAAAAGAGTTCTGTGGGAGCAAGAATAAATGTTGCGTTTTAGATCATGATCAAGCTGATCTAATGCAAGGATGACTCAACGAAGGATTCACTTCAAGGTCGAAGGACCTACAGCTTAGGGCCGACACCGGCAATTTAGGACATGCAATGACTGCCTTTGATTCAATAAATTTTGATTATTTTGCTAATAACATTCGTTTTTGAGTGAATGGCGGAACATAACAACATTTTAACAATGGCAAATAACCAGAGAAATGACGTGTGTTCAAGTGAATGGTTGTATTTTATAACATTTCAAGGAGAGTAAAAGTCATGTTACACTCCAGTAGAAGTCTAACGTACACTTAAAATTTTCTTGTCCCTCATGGTGGAAGTGCGTCTCAGGAGCCCCATCATTCCTCTCGCCCGCATGACGGTATCAGCATAGTGTTCACGGAATTTTATTCTACCATCGAATATGATACCAAGGTCTGTTTCCATGTCTACACTCTCAAGTTCCTGGCCTTTCAGGATATACTTGGGAGTGGTTTTTGGCCTCATTCCAAACCTCATCATCTTACACTAATCCACATTGAAGGTCATTCCATTATTTGAGGCCCATTCTTCAGCTGAGTTCAAGGCACTTTGGGCTAATTTCTCGTCTTGAGGTTGCAAGATAATCCCGATGATCTTCAAATCATCCGCAAATTTTAGCATCTTTGTGGATGTAGTCCAATCCAGCCATGAAGGCCCTCTCTTGTGGTTGGTTAACCATTGATGTCTTGTGTTGACTGGTCTTCTCATAATTGATCTTTCTCAAAGTTGTAGGACTTCAGCCAAAAGTAGTCTGTCTCTGTATCTGAGGGTTGCCACTTCAATTCCACGTGCTTGCCCTTGTCTAATTGGTGATGATTCCATTGCTTTTTCCCATTCATTTTCATGTTGAATCACAACACCAAAGTTTGCAGTCGTGACAAGAGAAGACCAATATTCCCTGAATCCTACGATCCATTTCTTGTCCATCTATCTATCCATTGAATGATCTGAGAGAAAGATGAAATGCTCAAAAGCACGCTGAACAAACACATAAGTGACGCAAATGACTTTGAGTAGTTCTCATCAATGGAGAATACGATGTTCTTTGATTGGAAGAAAGAAAGAAGGATAAAGTCAAGCTCTCTTTTTCTTTGAAGGGCCACACACGACCCATCCAAATTTTCTTTCTCAATCAGCACGAAAGGATCTCTCTGTGCACTAAAACACTAGAATATGACACTTGGAGATGGCAAGATAACCAGAATGAGAGGTAAATCCACAACGCTTTTGAGTGGCATCTTCTTTGAAGCTCAATTCACAATGGTCGCACGTTTCAAGGTGACCAAATTGATTAGGGTTGGTTCATAACCTAAATTGACCACTTCTATCCAACATTGAACAACTCTCTCCAAAAATAGTTCAAAGACCACTGTCAAAAACTGGCTTAAAATATTGAGTTATAAGAAGACAAAAAGAACACAGTTTCTGTTTTAAAGAAGATAAGAAATGTTGCCCCTCTCATTGAACCTCTCGTTCAAGTGGTCACCCTGTCGAAAGAACAAACACTGACACCACATGGAGAATTCTCAAACTAAACCAGGGTTGCCATGGGCAAAAGAAACAATGTTATAATAGATTATTGATTCACGTAAATCTTTCAATAACTTCAAAGTTTCAAATCGTTTTTCAAAATCTAATGTAATGAGCTTTCCTTATGAAAAGAAATGAATAGATTGTAATAACATGTTTGAGTGGCGTCCCTGACTGAACTCTCTTCCTCGCAAATGAATAGTGAACTTCTCTCAACCTAGAATTAATGACGGATCAGTGATGATCCAACGCAAGGTGGATTGATGACGTCATAGACACTGCTCTGAAATTCGTCCTGTAGTACAGTGGTTCTTGTCTAATGAGATGTCAAACTCAGGGTGGTGAGATGTTTTGCGGAGCCAAACGAAAACTAGACTCGCAACCTCAAACAACATGGTCGTAAAACGGCAGGCCGCATGTTATCGCACTTAATTCAAAAGCGAGAGGATACCAAAATCAAGTCGAATTAGCATTCGTCGAGTATATACTATCCCTATCTGCTGCTTTTCAAACACAGGAGTTGTCACAAGTATAAACTCGAGGCCGGTTTATCTGATTTGGTGTGCTCTCGCTTTTGAATTAGGTGCGACAACATGCGGCCTGCCGTTGTACGACCGTGTTGTTTGAGGTTGCGAGTCCAGTTTTCGTTTGGCTCCGCAAAACATCACACCACCCTGAGTTTGACATCTCAATTTTATTTGTTTGTGAACGTGAGATTTAGTATACCCAGGCAAGGAACCTCCAGCAAGGAATGGTCACCTTTTGCATTCACCAAACCTTTCCAGTCAACTTAGGCCTAACTGTAAACAACGCCGAAGAAAGTTCCAACAACCAAGGGGAGAATAAGCTTTAAATTGTGTGTCATTTCACCTTGAACCCAAGTGCCGTGGGTAGGAAAAGCTGTGCTTTAAGTTGCCATGATTATCTCTTTGATTCTATGACTCTAAAAAAACTTTTTGAGCCTAACTTGTGTGTGAATAGTGCCCAAAATCCCCCATGCTCTGGCTATGAACATTTATTTGGATGTTTGATAATGAGTATTTGCATTGTGCCAAGGCAAACTAATGTGTTTGAGGCATATCAAAGAGTGGTTTTGTAACCGTGGTTTCATTTGAGTTAGAAAAGAGCTCCTGAACTGAGGCTTCAATGATCAAGACCAAGAACCATTTAAGCAATGGCACAATGCCACCAGTTTATCAAGGAATTGTTTGTCAATGCCCAGTGGTCTCTAAATTTCAAGAAAGCCATTGTGCTTGTGGCTCAGAAAGAATAGTAGAGCAATGACAAACTATTATTACTTAACAATACAACAAGAACAACAAGTTCCTCTTTCAGTGTTATTTAGGAGCAAAACCTGAAAGTTCCCTGTGGGTTCATCTCCAAGACAACCAACATCCATGGACAAAAGGTTTCTGCCGATTTAAATACTACTAAGTTACCTAGTTCATGAGAGTGTCCAATGAGTTAAGCAAACACAAAATAACTATGAAGCCATCAAGACTTCCCATATCAGCATTTGAGGTCTCTTTTACTCATTGACTGATACAATGTCAATACTGATTATTTTCTTGAAAACACATTTTTCTCCATGCTAATTAAAAGTTCTTTAAATCTTCAGACCAACTTGGAAAAGACAAGAAAGGTGTCATATTAAGCACCATAGTTTAATTTTAAAAACTGTGGAGTCTTACCTAATGCCATTTATGACTCTGAATGAGAACATAAATTAGGCTATGTGTTTGTTAATAAAATTAGTTATGAACTACTTTCAAACTATCCCTAATTCATGTTCAGTAATATATAGAGTCTGAAATTATTTGTTTTTTATTCAATATAATGCAACAAAGCAAAAATTAGGAAGAAAGTGATATTTTGTTCAACCTTTGTTCTTACAAATTGAACTTGTGCATGACTTTTTTTGCCAAAAATACAACAAATCAAACCTCAGATATATTTTTGAATAGAAAATGGTATCATATGAATCTATTTTATGATTTGGAATGGGTAAAAGTATGCAAATTAAAGTTTTGAGTGGTCTCTAGACTTGCAATCAATGGCCTAAGTTGGCGGGACCAAAAATGTCGTGTCGCTTCCTTGCTCAAGAGTCCTTGACCCAGGCAAGGATGGCTCAAGCAAGGATTACTTTCAAAATACGCACTGGGTCCAATTAGTACAATGGAAATTCAACGGAACAATGTATTTGTTGCAAAAACTTCACATTTTAGTACAATGATCGGACCTAGAAATACTAAAAGGCAAAGATTGGCATTCAAATCTATGATTGCCCGACCCGGCACGGATTGTCTGTGACGTCATTCATCATGCGGGCAGCCAAAGTTCATGATTAAAGGAACCTTTTCTTCTGAGAAACACATCTAAACTATTTCGCTCATTTGATAGGGCAGTTTGGTTATTGAAAATCCTCAAGTCTGTTGGAAATGTGCCTAAGGTATTTACCCGATATGCAAAAAGTGAATTTCAACTAGTGTGGAGTTTAAACAGGGGCCGATTAATTCACATGATTGGGTGATTGACAACAAAATCTCAGTGATGTGAAATCTCGGCTTGCGCAAGTTTTTTCACGGGAGGTCGCAAGGTAGGGTTACCTCTTAGAGAATGGGTGCTTTTTTTCTTTTTTTCGGATTTTTTATTCCCGCTACAAGGAATGTGATTCCCTGTAAATTGAAGGATCTCTCCCCACAGCTTCAATCCGACCCCCAACAGGATTCAAACCTATGCTGTCTGGGGCAGCACTTACACTCGGCACTTTTAAGAACGCGCAAGTACGCGTGGCCACTCTGGCTTCCTTAAGAGCTTTGCTCTTGTATATGATCAAACACGAATTTGAGTTTGATTTGCAACCCTGCTCAGAAGTCACAAAAGTCAGGGATGCCTTGCCTTTTGGCGCTTGTTAAAGAAAAAAACCTATTTATGAAGGCTGGTAGACAGTGGGGAATATGATTTCACTTAAGTAAATTGGCAACCCCAGCACCAAGTCAGATCACTACAAAATCAATAAAGAAGAAGTACTCTGGTTTGTTGTTGAACTTCATTAGAATTAGCTGAATGTTCAACTGAATGCTCTTGACCAATCACCAGTGTGAATCATCGTCACCGTGTGTTAGCCTACGGCGGCCAATATCTATCTCGGTATATCTAATCGGACCCAGTGTGTATTTTTGAAATCCGTCCTGAAGTACAGTGGTTCCTGATCCAGGGCATGTTTTCGCTGTTTAGGATCAAAAATGGACCCCTTTAACTCAAGTAAGTTAGCACCTGTTCCCAATAATTTCGACTGATTTCAATTAAAAAGGTGTCTAAGTAATCTCTAATAGTGCGTTGATTCGCCTTTCAAAAAAGGGTTAATATATTAGGTTTTTAGGTGTTAAAATTTTAAATTGCGCAAACTCAAAATGAAAGCATTCAAGCCTTGAGGGTTATGTCAGAATTGCTCAAAACAATATAATATAATGGAATAATCGTTAATACACAACACTCTACTTTACTCTAAATAATCAAGAAAAATATTTACCAAAAATGTGGAACTAGACCCAGTAGACAACTAGACCCAGCAGACTACTAGACCCAGCAGACAACTAGACCCAGCAGACAACTAGACCCAGCAGACAACTAGACCCAGCAGACAACTAGACCCAGCAGACAACTAGACCCAGCAGACAACTGAACCCAATGAACAATTTGACCCTGGACAACTCATCCCAGCAGACAACTCAACCCAGCGTACAATTCAACCCAGCAGACAACTCAACCCAGTGGACAACTCAACCCAGCGTACAATTCAACCCAGCAGACAACTAGACCCAGCAAACAATTAGTCCCAGGACATCTCGACCCAACAGACAACTCAATCCACTGTTCCCTATTCTTAAGCGGGAATATCACCAGCGGTATGATTTACAACACTCACTTGCAGCAACCTATGTTATGTCCTTTGCTCTTACTAACCTGATATTTTTTACTTTGGTTAAAAAAAAGCAAATTCGCAACTTTATAATTAGGGCTGAATATTTTAGGTTTTACATAAAAACTTAGGTTTTAACCTAAAACGCCTAATTCTGGCAATTTTACCTAAAATTAGGTTTTCAGTCAAAAATTTACATTTTTCTCGCCTTTTTAGGGCAATTTTTACCTAAAACTAAGTTTTCAACCTGATATTAACTTTTTTACTTATCCTAAAGTCATTTGCACAATAAGGTCCCTCAACCCAGTGTCTTCAAAAAACAAAACACGAGAACAAAGGATGAGAGAAGAGGAGTGGGAGCCACAATGATTTTCATCCCATCAACATGCCAAATCAGCGTTACCAGGTGGTTTCAGGCAGACATTGCCAAAAGTTGTTTGAAATACTGCCAATTACGGGCGCTCGCTGCCATTTTTGAAGTCACATAACGCCACATTCTGTCACCTATAAGCCGAATTTTTCTCGTTTTTAATCATTTCATCTCGTTTTTTAGGGCTCAAATTTTAGATCTCGTTTTTTAGGTCAAAATTTTTTGATCTCCTTTTCTTGGTCGACAATTTTCGATATCGTTTTTTGGTCGATTTTTTTGCCTACCCTTCCACTTTTTGCCATATTCTGCCACTTCAGAAATTTCACTACCATAAAATTTTCTTTACTGCCATTTCTGCCACTTTCCCACCACTGCCTCTGTCTCTGCTCCACTGCTTTTACTCTTGTAAAAAAGTAAACTGCTGTAGAGCAATTAATAAAAGGCTATATTTGGTCTGAATAGCCTCTAAAAAGGTGTTATCTATACAACCTAAAAAAAACTAAAACGTAATTTTTGGCAACCTAATAGGACATGTATAAGGTTGCTTCAAGTGAGCGTTTTAAATCATTCCGCGGGCGGCAAAACAGGGCCGTTGGCTGTGCTGAGCTGCTCAGCCCATTTTGGCGAATCCAAGTTTTTCCCATTTTAACGTGCATTTGATGATTCTAGGTCCCTGGAAACGATCTAAATTTTATGTTTTGATCCCTCTGCTTTCACTTGGTTGAAAATATGCCCAATTTGTTTGCTTGAAAATGATACAGAAAAGATTAGATCTTAACAGAAAGAAGCGTTAAAAAATATTGCATTTCTCTATATGTTAAGTATTTTGAAATATTGAAATGATTCTTTGGAACCCACTGAATAAATCAGCATCTTTATATTAGTGTTTGGATCAATGTTAAGTCCTATTTTTGCAATAGCACAAGGCCTGCTTACTTGCTTTTAAATCAATCACCCTAATATTATTTTTTGCATATTATTGACCCAATTCCAGCCAAGGTATCCTTAAGTGAAATACCGATCGTTTCCAAGGACCTAGAATCATCAAATGCTCGTCAAAATGGGAAAAACTTGGATTCGCCAAAATGGGCAGAGCAACGCAACACAGCCAACGGCCTTGTTTTGCCGCCCGCGGAACGATTTAAAACGCTCACTTGGAGCAACCTTGTGCATGTCTAATTATGTCATAATTCGCCCAAAAAGTTAACCTAAAATATTCAGCCCTATTTATAATTTTTATAACTCTCTAAATTGGTCACCCTGATTTGGAGCTAAAAAAGCGCCTTTTTTAAATTCACATTTCTACCGCTAGGTGAAAAGAGCGGACAACTTGACACTACAGTTCTATATAGACAGAAATGTTACTCCAGTTAGGGTCAGTGGAGATTTGTTTTGAGCTCATTTCAGCAATCCAGCAGCAAGGGTGCCAAGTGACTTGATTCGTCATACATTGCTCTTGTTCAAGTAAAGCACTCCATTGAGCAATTCCGCCACTGACTCCCTGAAATCGCAAATTCCAGTTTTAAATCATGAACCTAAATGTGGCCAACGTCAAATCCCATCCCAAACTTGTTGTTTCACGAACAATTTGGGAGTGACATTTCCGTCTATATTGAAGTGTACTCGACCCAAGAGACAACTCAATCATTTCTCTCTTACATGAACCTTTTTCACTCTCATTTGGGATAATGGATTTTCTGGCCTCTTTTTTAAAGAGGTTGTTTATCGATGTGAAAGCATACGTCTAAGATAAAAATGTGAAGATCAACGCTCTCAGCAGCAAAGTGTCTGCTCTTACAAACAGGCTGGGCATTTGATTTTCGGACATTTGGTCTAAAGACGCTAATTTTATCTACCCCTGTCCAAAAGTGTCCAAAAGTGAGGGTGTCCAAAAGTGTCCAAAAATGAGGGTGTTCAAAAGTGTCCAAAAATGAGGGTGTCTAAAAGTGTCCAAAAAATGAGGGTGTCCAAGAGTTCAAAAATTAGGTTGTCCATGTGTCCAAAAATGAGGGTGTCCAAAAGTGTCCAAAGCTACTAAACGTACTAAAAACAAAAAAAAGTTTACTTTTTCCAATTTTAGTAATTTTTAAGTCAAGCCAGTATAGTGGAAGAATTAATGCATTTAACTCATTTAATACAGCAATCTTTATTCAGGTCTCTATTATATCAAATAAGTGAACCAATCAAACACATGAATTTCCCTCATGGTTTGATGCATGGCTGCATGCATACTCGTCCAAAAATTAGCTCATATGCTATGGTGGCAAAGCTTGATAGTTGACTTGCAAGTTTACTTCATAGTGTGCTAGCCTGGTTTTCTCCATCGATTTGCAGACCTGTCCAAGATACTTTGAAAAAGTATCTAGATAAGATAGTATTCTCCGCAAAGTATCTAGATAAAGATAGTTTAAGATACTTTCCTGAAAAAGTATCTAGATAAAGATACTTTAAGATACTTTCCCGAAAAACTATCTAGATAAAGGCTGGTCTACACATGAAACATTTTGGCTCGATTATTTGTCAAATATTCCAAAAATGTTTGGTGTTGGCCAAATGTTTCCTTTCTGTTGCTTCTACACATGAACGTGCATTTTGTCAAATATTTTTCCCCTTGGCCGAAGTGTTGCCCTTTTTTTCAAATTGTTTCAAACTGGCACTGCCAAATACTGTTTGAAAACCAGTCACCTTTAATAGAGTCCCGTAATTTAGAAATTGAATTGTAAACTGCCACATATTGTCTCTTTTCAACGACATTTTTTTCAATCTTGCTTTCTGCCTAAGACTTTTTTCTTTCCTTCAGTGTCATTTAATTTGGATGGAAAGTCTTACGCATAACGCCACGCTATGGACATTGTCAATATCAACTGTCATTTTCAGTCCTTTTCTTGTCCCTCCCAACCATTTTAAGACCTTTACTCTCCACTGGCATTGGGTTTTGTTGAGTTGGGTTTTGGTGAACATTGGCAGTCAAAACTGCTACTTGGCAACGTTGCTGCCTTGTAAACTCCTCCAAACCTGTCAGTTGACGCATTTGAGACGTGACTAGTCTATAACACTTACACCTGATTATCGATGACTTTTGATACCCCTGATTTTGATTTCCGTGGGTCCTTGCAATCTGTCACAAATGACGTTTAATTTTGGCGATCTTGGTGTCAAAAGTCAGAGGATTATTGTTTTGTCCTTCAATCCATTAATTTGCAACTTTTTACTTAACAATAATCGTTTCGTGATTGTACACCCTGCATGCATCGATGTGTATTTCGATTGTCGACGAGAAAAAGTTAGCCTATGGACAAATAATTTTTCAACATGTTCAAAGTCAGAAATATTTGACAAACAGAAAATAATATTTGCGATCAAGCTAATTTTGTCTTGGATTTGAGCAAATATTTGCCGTTTTGTTTCACGTGTAGACCAGCCTTAAGATACTTCAAGATACTTTTCACAAAAAGTATCTATATAAGATACTTCTAGATACTTTTCTGCATTATGCATAATGTCAAATTATTTGTGCATTATACACATTGAGATCCACTTCCTCAAAGTGGATAATGAATGCATCCTCAGATTCCTCACTCAATGTGCATAATGTGTCCACTCTTAAGTCTCAACATGCATAATGTATCCACGTTCAATGTACATAATGCACAAGTAGTTTGACATTATGCATTATGAAGAAAAGTATCTAGAAGTAGCTTATGTAGATACTTTTTGGGAAAATGTATAATGCATACTAAACAATGCATAATGGATGCTTTAACACAAAAGATTGAGAGAACGCATTATCTAAATAAAGATAGTTCAAGATAGTTTTCCAAAAAAAGTATCTAGATAAAAATATTGCAAGATAGTTTTCCGAAAAAAGTATCTAGATAAAACGTGCAAACTTTCCGAGCCAATCCGCCACCAAGAGTTTTCAACTGACTAATTCCACAAGCCAGACAAACCAACCAGCTTCAGGATCTAGCCTATTTTTTGCATACTCGGGAAAGTGAAATAGCCGCTAGAGGCGCGGCAATCGCACGACTCGTTTCAGCGCCATCTAGCGGGAAAAGTTCGACCTAGATTTCCACAAAGGACCTGTGTTTCGAAGTTTTGTCTTTAGCGCTCGACTCCCAAATTGAATTTCAACCATGAAAAAGGGCTGGAAAGATGGGAATAGTTTAGAAAGACGAGTATTTAATTGATGTGTGTAGTACGTTATTGTTATGCTTCAGAATATGAGATAGTTGTTGTATCGCAATATATTTGTATGCAAATGAGACATGTGTTCAGCTGTACGGCTGGTCTAATTTACATGTTTGCACAAATGATAATAGAATATAGGAAAGCAATAAAGAATAAAGGAAAGTGTGTTAAATTCTTAACCTTGTGACTAAACTTCACTTGAAGTGGAGGTTCGAAGGATTCCCTAGTTGCCATTCCTGTTTCAGGTTTTCACTTACTTCTTCAAAGCCCAAGTCACCGTGATCCTGGTACTGGACTATGTTATACAGTAATTAAGTAATAAGTCGAATCTGATAGAACGTGATGGAAAAGAACGGAAAGAATGTACGAACAGAAACGAGTTATCAAAGAGGAAGCAGGAAAGCGAACTTGATTCAAATCATCAAGCTTTTCCCTCTTGTCATTAGGTTTGTGAGCTATTCACAAGAATAAAGAAAACATAAGATTACAAACTGAAATTAATAATCGAATAAGCTTTGAAGAGTGTGTCCATCTGTTCCTTCATGGTGACTACTGATGGATTTGAGTTCGTATTTTCCAATACTTTTGCCATCTAGGTCCGTAAGGCTTGACCACTGCTAAACTTCTCAAACAGCAAGATACCTGAGGCTAGTTTTTTAGCCGCAAAGATCGATCTCAAGATCGGACTTATAGTACTATAGTACGATCTTGAGATCGATCTTTTGTGTCTTAAAAACTAGCCTCTAATCTCCATGTAAAATGTGGCAACACTCCCAACTCGGAACCCATCACTAATGGTAACCCACCTTTCGAAACGTCTTTGGATGAACCGGCTCTTAACATCAACTCGCCTCCGACTGAAGGACCCTTGCTCTCCTTGTAAAGTACAAATAGTTTGAATTTTTATCGCTAGATGGTGCTAGAACGAGTCGCGCGATTGCCGCGCCTCTAGCGGCAGTTTCACTTTCCGAAGTATGCAAAAAATAGGCTAGAGCTTCAGGAGCTTTCCTAAGGTGTCCGTCCATTTTGAAAGAGACGTTTTCTCTCGCAGTTTGTTCGTTTGCTTGTCCATTACAGCAATTACTAGTGACGTCATCATTTTTGGCGGGAAAAAAAGTTCGGAAGACATATGTTTTTGATGAGCATGAAAGGTAGCTAAAATGAAGGTTTAGGCCTGGTGTTTGCATCAATACATTTCTTATCTGCACAAATTGAAGTTGAAATAGCAAATCTTGACATTGAATTTGCAAAAAGTGTGTTTTGTTGCTTATATCTAAAATTTCGCTACATAAGTTGAGAGGGTTCTTCCAATCTTTGAAATTAGGAATGCCCGACTTTGAATAACAAGATGGCCAGAGGAGATCGGTTCCTGGGGCAACTTAACCTAAAAACAAATAATTTGTTTAATTGAAGGCCCCTAATTTCTCCATTTGTTTGCAAATTACTTTGCAATACTTCTCAACATACATTAACCATGCCATTGCCCATAAATGAAACATTTTTCGAAAATCTGACCCTTGAAAACTGAGATTTTTTTGGCAAGCCTACACTGCTAACGGCAGTTAGAGACGGCAGCAGGGCCGTAAAATGATACGGTAATCACTCCCATTCTTTCAAATAATTCTGTGACTTCAAGAATCAAGACCATGGAACGAGGCAATTTTGGGTGCGGTTCAGGTTAAGATGGCGTTTGAATCTGGAAACATCACCTTCGGTTTTCTCTTTGACATGCTTTGTCGGGAAGATGGGTAGGACGTAATCAGGATGATTTCTAGAAGGATTTCTGTTTCTTCCAATGAAATGCTCTGAACAAATGACCTAGTCTTTTTTTGGATACCAGTCAGAGCCATCAGCATTGATTCTCTTGACGGCTTTCCGCCAAAGCTCTCGTTCCAAATCCTTGGCAGAAAAGGATAAAAAAATGAATTCCCTGACTCAAACATTTATTTTTCAAGTTGTCACATCCCCCCACACAACACCAGATACCGCTAGGGTTTCTAGACATACTCAGGATTTTAGGCGATGAAATGGATTCAGTCTTGTTTAGGCTTAAAGTTAACTATCACAATCAACTTGTGTGAAGAAGAGATGCTTCATTTTCTTTCTTAAGAAGTGTGACCAGCAAACGGTGTCCAAACCAAACCAACCTTTGTGGCTCAATCTTGGAATGAAACGGGCATCTAATGCATATTCATTAAAAAGTCGAAAAAAAACTTAAATAGTTTTGATGCTTTGTTATAGAATCTAACGCAATGTATCCAATTTAGTCTAAATAGCATAGCGGAAAACGAAAATTAAAAATATACACACAGAACCTTTCTTCATTTAGAAATATTAATCACATAAGTGATTCAGTATTGTAATATTTTCAAAAGTGTTAATGATGTATAGAAAGACAATTGTCACTAAAATGTTGTAATAACATAATCTTGCATTGTTTTTCAATATAATTGAAAAGCAGAAGTCTCCAAAACAAAAACAGGGGCTAAACACTTTGGTAATGATCAAAGACAGGCTAAATAGGGCTAATAAAAATTTAGAATAGCTGAATAATAATTTTTGAAAGCTTAAAGCCCCTCCCCAAGAAGAAATACTTACTTGGTTTCTCAGAGCTAAGCTAGGTCACCATGTTGCTTTTGTGTTGGTGTGAGCACATCATGTGGACGGTGTGGGCATTTTCCCTCCAGCCCAAAGGCTTCACTTATGTGAAAGGAAAAAGAGAATGTCTACAGTGGACTGCACCCAAGGCAATCACACTAGACAGTAGAGACTTGGAAATGCTTAAACCATGGTTTTAAAGGAATTTAGAGCATTTCTTTTGAAGAGAGATGACTTCTACAGATGTGGAAGTAACATTTGGATTTCAAAAAGGCCAACCTAAATTTAATAAAATTTGTTTAAAAACGAGCCCACTTAAATGTACTAGTAGAGCAATGCCTCGAAAGAGTTTGACCGGGAAAAAGTGCAGGTCTACTACCAGAGGCCACCACTTTCAATTTTGGTCGACCGAATAGTGCATCGGAAATTATCATGAATGAGATTAAGGGTGTTAGCATCAAAAATAATGGCTTACTTTAGGGCTCCTCTACTGAGGATATTACATTGTAACAAGAGAACGAAACTGAACAAACACATGAAGCGTCAATATTCCCACAAAAGAACTTGCCTCGTAATAAAAATTATACTGAAAAAGGTCTACAAATTGTGTTTTCAAAAATCCACACTCTCTCCAATCCCAACCATTACTTTTTCCGCTATTTTCGACCAGTTTGAGGTCTTGAATTGACGACTACGCCATACATCATTCGTTGTAAAGGCTCAAACGTGTTGGCAGCAGGGAAAATCAGACGTCGTGAAATGGATGGGCGTTTGTGTGAAATGAAGTCTGGACGAAATGTGGTGTTGCACGTGCTGAATGTTTGTCAAGATCTTAGCCCGAAGAGACAATTTTCCACCGAAATGGATCTGCTTTGTCGGCTCAAAGACCCAAAGAGCTTGTAAAAGGTTCTTTACCCTCGTTCGGTTCTCCTTTCTGTGTCGTGTCTCGTGTTTGGGACAAGGAGAACCAACTTCAAGTGGAAAACTATTGGCATTTTCCACCCGGCGCAGATCGAGACATGGATCTAGGGGTCCATAATAAAATATTGAAACTATAAAGTTATAAGTCTTGGTTTCACAAGCCTTGGCAGGATCATCACTTTATTAATATGTAGAGACTTATTATTTGCTTCATGTCGATGAACTACCTTAGCGATGTGTTGAAAGCCAAAAGAAAACCAAGGCTTTGATTAGAGACCTTCAATGTGAACGAACGACCATATTGTGGTGGGCGAAATGGGAACTCAATTCATCCGAGTCCAAATGTGCGTGAGCGAGTGAGTACGTTCATAGAGGGCCTCAACATCTAACAGTGTATTGGATGAACTCTAAACTAATGGAAATGGGACCAAGTCATGATACCAAGCTATCATAATGGACAGTAGATATTAATCATTTGGCCAGATGATATGTTTCGAGGAAAGAGTTGCAGGAAACGTCAGGTAAAGTATTAAGAGGTATTTCTTTGTGCGGAAATTAGGAATGTGAAGATCTGCATAAACAAAACCAACGGAAAGCGACTTGCAGAAGTAGCGCAAGGATCATTTGCCAACTATCCACATCGCTCCAGGAATCGTCAGTTTGAATCCGGGGCTTGCCAAGTCCTAGTGGCCTGTGGATTGACTGAGCATTAGCCGTTACGTCATCCTTGCATTAGTTGATTGAGCAACATCAGCAGATATTTGCGTAACTTATCTGCTTCATCGTTTAACTCCTTGTCCCTATGATCCGACCAATAACGTTCGATGTCTAATGGAATTCTCAAACAGTATTGGTTCTAGCAAATGGAAGAGGGGTCAAGCAGTTAAGCAGAAAAACCACAGAAAGGTCAGCTTGTATCATAACCAAGACAAATGCTTACGAACACCTTGTAAAACCTAATGGTTCGTGTTCTCTTTTCTCGAGAAACTCGTTTCATCAAGTTCCTCTTGACGCTCTTGACCTACGATTGAGTCGAGGCAAGGAGCACTGGATTACGTTTACGTTGAGTGAGCTTGTGCAGAGGCCCGTTACCATACTGGTGTTATTTTTCTGCCTGATAGCCTGGAGTTGATGAAAAAATACAATATATAAACATAACTTATGGAAAAAAGCATTCAAACAATCAATAACCAAACATTCAACGCCCAAACTGAGAAAAACATCAGCTAAGACCTTGCATTGTCAGATCCATCTTTAGTTTTTGGCAAAATCTTAAGTCCTTTTCCTTGACGATTATCTTCTTTTGATTGGTATCATTTAGCACCCATTTTTGAGGAATGATCATTTTCGAAAAAATGATAGCCATTGAGGAAACAGAGTTGACATAAGCCAAATAAGTGGCATCAAAAACTATGTCCTGGCAACCATGTTGGAAATCAACGCAAGATGGGTCTGGCAAAGCAAGATCTCTGCTGATATTTTTCTCGGTTCATTATGTCTCCTTTGGAAATGACTATGTTTTGTTTGACTGCGTTAAATAAAAGAGTCACACTCCTGATCCACTGAATAGCTTTTTGACACTGATTGTCCAGTTTTGTTGAAAGCAACTTGGTATTTACCATTGGTATAATTCCATGCTATTTTTCTCTTCAAAATGTAACATCATACTTTCTGTTTCTGTTTTTAATACCAAACTGTGATATTCCATCTTGAAAGTCTCACACAATCTCCAGCAGATCATGGTCTAAGACAAATAGCACTTTTAGCAGAGTTCTTCTGTGTGGCAAGAACAAGGTACCCTAATATAGAGACAGGACAAATCTACGGAAGCCCAACCAACACAGATTGTCTGTGATGTCTCTTAACATACTTTTATAATACACACTGGTATGATATCTTCATCAAATATAAAACTGTTGTTTTCTTGTGCCCATGAGCTCCAAGGAGGAATCTGGAAAATGACCAGACACACTTAACTTCAATTTGGCCAGATCTTTGTCCAATGAGTCACATAAAGATGAGGAAGTTCAGTTCTAGTTGAACTGACGCTGTATGACTGAGTAACAAGGACAAACTTAGAGACATTGGCCCACAAGTACACTTTTCTTGTTGAGAAGAAAGTTACATTCACATTGACTTTCTCATTGAAACAGATCTTCTTAATGGGCTTTTTGATCCTTTCTTGGATGACAATTCATGCACAAAATGGGCCCCACTCTTGTAGATCATGTTGAACACTCGTCTATGGGTGGTATTGTGGGACACAATTCTTAATTCAAACACCCCAATCCTCAACCTTAGGACTGAAAAAAACAAATTATCAATATCAGCTCAGTGTCACCCTCAAAACTGAACTCTTGTGAGTCAAAAACTAAGCATTGAACCATCTTTAAATACAAAACACTACCAATTTTTTGCATTGGCAACCAAAAATGTGACAAGGAGCGGGAATATTCCTTCATGGAACATCAATTATAAGTGATATGCTGATTCATTAACAAACAAACAACCAACAAATGTGAACACCAACGTGGTCAAACAGCTGAAATTGAGCGCAGGCATCTTCGTCCAATTCAATAGCGTCGTCGTTGGTCGAAGTCGAGTTGCACCACATTCATGTGTGGTCAACTTGTACAAATCATAACAATTTACAGCTGATTGCACCAAAAAATTGCCACGCCTTAAAAACAATTGAGGAGGTCAAATTTTAAAGATTACACAACGTTCGAATATTGTGGATAGAAAATTCGCTAGAATACAAAATGAATCTGCAATTTTCTTTTTGCTATTTATGTTTTTGAAGCCTTCATAATTGTGACTCTGCTCAGAAAGCAAAAAAAAAATAAAGTGAATGAGATTCGCATGCTAGTTCATTTCAAACGGACTTGTAGCCAAATTCCTTTTATAATTCATAGAAAAGAACGGAGAGGAAATAGTCTTTTTGATTATGCTTCATTTTCCAGGTCATGCTAAGAGCTACTTAAGAACCCCAAAGCTCAAGCCATCCTTTCAAGGCTTTAGTCTTCCGATTCTACATGCCATGACTCACAAAAAAGTTTCTGGTTCGGTCATATCTCAAGGGAACGAAATCAATCGGGTTCATTCGACGATATGTTTTCCACGGGTTTTTAGTCCGATCAAAGCCCTGTTTTGGGAGGATCAGAAAAAAAGTTGAGTCTCGCTGATTGATATCTGTGGGTGTCTAAATTGGAGGCCAAAGTTTTATTTGCCTTCATAACGTCTCAAAGTAAAAATTGACGGAACTTAGAGGATGAGAAGCATACGGATACCATCTGTTACGTCCCTTTTTTGGCATCGACTTTATCCCAATCTCTGGCTTAAATCAAGATCCCCTTTTTTATACCAGCTAAAAAAATATCTCAATATTCCCAGAAACAACAGTGACAGAGATCAAACCTTGACTGGACTTGGAACGAAGCAAAAAACTGCCTGTTTTCGCCGAATCAGGCACAGTATGACACATAAATCTTTGCCTGTCGCCAATCATCATAAAACTACTTATTTTTACCTTACAAATTACAAACGAAGAAGGTTCAAAATACAAGATGTGCTTATCTATAGTCAATTTACTCATGTACATATGAAACCAATCCCTCAAACTGCGTTGTTAGATCATCATACAAGCCTGGCTTGATCCGTCAGAAATCCGAAAGATTGCCTTTCTTGCGTCAGACGACAACCTTTTCAGTTGTAAATCAATTCGTGTCGTTGTTTTCTTGTACAGATGGATGAAGCTATAAAATGCATACGATGCAGTACAATGTCCTCGTACGTTATGTGTTGGAATACGTTTACCTTATGGTTGGATCCCAAGAGCGACGAGCGCCCTTGAACCATTGAGTTCTACAGCCAGTTGGCGAGTCACTTACTTTCAGAGGAGAACCTTGACCAAATCCCGGCTCGTTTACGTCGAGTTCCCAAAAATTTCGAAAAAGGACCGCCTACATCCACTCCTCCCTTTCCTCCTTGGTCATTTAGGGCTGAAACGAGAGTTTCTTGGAGGCAATGAGATGTATAATAACCCCGACTGAAATTGCTCATCATGATTTCGGTGATTTGGAAATCAAAAATATTTTTTCTGATTTGATTCTAAAAAGTTGATGCCTTTAAAAAAGAAAACTAGTAATTGACTGTCTAAACCGGCCCACTGTGTCTGTATTAACAGTCGTCTTTTCTTTTTGTCAGACTTAATTTACTATGAAATGTCCAGAGCAACCAAATGATTATAAACACCCAATCTTGCTTTTCCCAATGGGGTATTCGTGAAGGAGACAGCTGCTGAAGTTGTCTAAAATCAATTGTAAACGGCGCCACATTTGACTAGGCGAGAATAAAATTTTGTTACGGAAGTACTGCTACCTTGAAAGTCCTTTTTAGACACTATTTCATCAGTTTTTCAAGGATTTATTGATCTAAAAATAAAAGAAAATAAGTTTACCTCATGATTTTGTCACATTTTTACCCATACACGGGGGACATTTCTTTTAAAAAGCGAGTTTCAAGTATACATATAATGTTGCGTAAGTTTGGAAATATCCTTGGTGCGACACTTCCGGCTCGGCAACATCAATTTGATGAATATTTATTGTCGCATCGTTGTTTGCCGTTGTTTGCGGTCGAAAAATGGACAAATTTGCAGGTAACTGACATGACACCTAGCTTTTACAAAATATGCAAAACTTATTTACGTTGGAGTTGCGTGAATGAAGAATATTACTGCAAACTAGTAGGGAACTAAAATAGACTAGAATCAAAGCTTCTTACTTCAGATTGTACTTTTTCCACAACTTGTAAGAGCCCAGCCGGAAAAGTCCCACTGCCGATAATTGTTGGCTGAGAAATTGAATGATGAGCTTCGAAGTCGTCGTGCTTGGGGTCATTAAAACTAACATGGATCTGATCAAACCACCCTTCCCAGCCAGCCCTACAACAATTCCAATCATATATTGGTCGATTTTGGGGTTTAAAACCTTTAAGAGTCCCAGGGACGAATTTGGTCCTGACCAGACAGGAAAAAAACCGTGCATGCGTCGTTTCTGACTTGCTTGATTTAAGACGTAATTTTCAAACTCACGCAATATTTTATGTACCACAGATCTGTGATATGTACACTTGAAACACGGTTTTCGAAAGAAATGTCCAGGTGTATGGATAAAAATGTAACAAAATCATGAAGTAAAGTTATTTTCCATTATTTGTAGATCAATAAATCCTTAAAAACCTAAGGAAAATGTGTCTAAAAAGGACTTTCAAAGTAGCAATACTTCCGTAGCAAAATTTTATTCTCGCCTAGTCAAATGTGGCGCCGTCTACAATCAATTTTAGGTAACTTCAGCAGCTGTCTCCTTCACGAATACCCCATTAGCATCCTGGTGGTCTTTATGTATCTTTTCGAATATTAAGTTATATGGATGCTTGAAAATGCAAAACATACATTTAGCCAAAAAACTCAGGTACACTTTGATTATATATATATTGGTAAAATGTGCTTAAAACATACAACACCAGTGGGGTTGAAACATAGAAGCAACATTGCCAGTTGGAAACCATGACACCTGAAATCATTATGATTTTTTTCCTGTTGTCAAGACCGTAACTGACAGCAACTTTACCCCTTACAGAATAATGTTCTTAAAAAGGTAAAAGAAAGAATGCACAAACATGGTACTAATTTGATATTTTTGTGTTCATGGGTTTCAGAAATTGCACACTACAACAATAAAAAGGGGGTTCTAGAAAAGGAATCTTCCAATTGCAAAATTTTCAAGTTTTCTATAATCTGTAGTTAAAACATCGAGGAAAACTTTTGTAATTTACTTTTTTAGGAAAAGGTTCAATTGTTTGTTTTGTCATTGCCCCTTTTGGTAAGAAGATACAGTACAAACTAGGAAGTGTATCAGAGTTCCCACATTATCTTTGTTCTTCTTCATCAATCATAATGCATCATAATGTCATATCCAATGCTGTTGAGTTAAAACAGCACTTGAGAAAACGAAATATATAAATACTGTATGTATTATCTAAAAGTATTTGGTATTCAAGCCTTTCAGATCAACTTACTAAGCAAGACAAACCGAGATGTGTTTGATTCATACTAATCTCAAATGTAACAATACCACTAAAATGTGTCAACTTGCGGCAAGTGAGTACAAAGCATATAATATAGAATAAGGAACCCTGCAAACCAATGAAGGTCCCTGAACAAGAGAACCAAAACGTCTGAAGAGAGAAATAGAGGAAATATTTGGTTCTCACGTCTTCCACAACCTTAAAAGTGTGCCTGACAGAGGGACGAGGACAAGTAAGAGGGAAAAGAGCTGAAAAGGGAAAGAAGAGGTGGAAGAGAAGAGGGAACACAGAGAGAGAGAACTGAGCAAACCGATTTAAGAACTGAAACTAGATAATTCCATTTCACCCACATTATGGGAAAATATGATTAGTGCTCACCAACACCATATTCATTGAACCTTAAGCTTGTCTATCAAGGAAAAAAGGGTTTCATGAATCATGGTTCTATTTTGTATTCAAGAATGGAATGTTGTTGTGGTTGGTATGAAGAAGTTACCTAAAGAACTTAAAGAAGTTGTTTGTTTGCACTAAAGCTGAGTCCAAACAGGCACTAAGTCAATCTAGCATTGCCAAAAAATATCTATGACCAGATATGGAGCTTTGGGTAGACTGTGGGACAAGAGACGGATTGAGGAGGAGAAGGCCCTCAAGGCTCCCTCTTGCCATGCTCTATTGAGGAACTCGGCCATAAACAGGGTGACGGGGCGAAAGAAATACTTCCAAAACATTGGGCCCTCTTCCTTTCAAAGGCCACGTACACACTCACGCACAAGCGCAGCACAAAATGGGAGAGATCTCTTTGGGTGGGACGAGAGAGGGACAGTTGAAATTGGGGAAGGCCCTTTCCGTGCCTTCAAAGAGTGGGTGGGTGGGTGGGTGGCCAAAAGAAAGAGAGAGTGTGTGAGTGACTTAGGCGGAGCATGGGGAGAGAAAGAGAAAGAGGGAGAGAGCGAGAGCGAGAGTGTCCTTTCCTGGCTCACCTTTTGCCTTGTGACAAGTCTCAGAGAAAAACCAGTTCACTTTCAGCCTTGTTCCTAAGAACAACAACAACAATTCAGGGCGTCGGAGAGGCCGTTTTGATACACTCACTCTTCCAAGCCTCGAAGCCCAGTTCGGTGCTATTGCTCATGCTGTGTGATGGCTTGCAATATTGTGTGACATCTCCTTCGAATTTGTGCGTTCGTGAGTGAGCAACCAAGTGATCTTTATTGGAAATTGATTTCGCCAAGGTAAGATTAATGGTAAACTCAAAGCGATTGGAGAATATGTAAAACTGGAAAAGGAGGATAGTATTCCCCTTCCAGTTGCGAAAACCGAGTTGAAAAGAAGCCATATCCGGGAAAGACAATTTTGTCGAGACTTTTTACACTCGGTCTTGCCAGATGTAAAAGAGAAGTTCAAAAAGGGCCAGAACGACCTTGAAGGAGTGCCTTATTAAAAAAGTTTGACCACTAACAAATTGATATAACCCCTGGTGAGGTTCTTAATCGTTGGTACTTATTGTAGAGGTGTTGATCTATGATTGAGATTTGATACGATTGTCAGTGTCTTCACACCACAAACTTACATCAAAACCAAAACTGTTCAATGCAAGTTTGCATGGAAAAGGTCAATTCTTGGAAGATCATTTTTGGGCCCTGAAATTTCAGTCAAACGTATCTCTTCTTTCAAAATGTACGTTGACTTACAGTCTTTCATGAATTCAAAAGACCCGAAAATACTGAAGTTCCAACCATTTACTTACTTTTCGTCACTAACTTGGTCCAATTATGTTTAACTTGTCTAGCTTTCGCTTGCATTTTTGATGACTTGTGAGAATCATCAAATCAACAAGTCGTAGCTAACGACCAACGTTAAAAGTATGAAATTCCTGAACTTTTCAGTAATTTTTTAAACTCTTTTTTTGGGGTGTTCGCTATTTTCTTGAAGATGTGAAGAACACTTTTTATGGTGCTATAAGTTAGCTGGCCTCCAATTTACTTTTGGGTTCCATTGAGGAATGACGTTTTGAACGTAGAGCATAAAATATTGAATTATTGATGACCAGTCCAAGGAGCACCAATGAACACGTACATGTACTTGCCAAATGCTTTACATTTTCACTTATGCATATATAGTCTCGTTGTTGACATAGTAGAGTCAATGGAATTGCGCTTAAATTTAGTTTTCAAATACTGTAAGTGGCTAGACCATTGAATATTAGCAAATTAAGTTACCAAATAACTTTGGGGAAATTCGGTAATTACAACGTTTTAGAAGAGTATTCAAACTTTAAATGCCTTTATCAAAACTTCGCTGTATTTACGGTTTTCAACATCTTGCTTTCTTTTCAAGAAATTTCGTATCTTGATTTTTCCAGTGGTTCTGAACATGACACCCCCAAATTGATTCGACGAATTTTCTTATTTCTTACCTTTAAAACAGCACAATATTTTTATCAGGAAAATATCATCAGCTGTTTTAAAACATCGAGAGAAGTTGTAATTTTGCCAGATTAACAAAAACGGTCAAATGAAAAATTGTTAAAAACAAAAACAATTGTTAAAAACTGGTCATTGATCTGATACTACTTTCTCTGACTGAATGAAAAAGCAAGTAAGAAAATATTCTCGAAGCTCGTCCAACCTCCAATGTCTTCTAATGACGAGGTCTTGCTCTGGGTTTATCAGAACAATAACCACCTAATCGCTAGCCTTGGATCATGCAACAAAACAATCCTGACATTCATCGCTGAACAAAAGAGCACCAAGTACGACCATCCCAATGCACAACATCCTGTCCTGATGAGGTTCTCTTTAACGGCTGTAAATCTGTCTTTCCAAGCTAGTTTATTTCTATACCATGCCACATATCTCAACCATAAACAATCAGAGCAACCAAAGAATTACCCACAATTGAGGTCGACGAGGATCCAAGACTGAAATGCATGACTCGAGTAAGTTGAGCTTCATTTGGTTCCTGCCCGGATGGTCCACAATCATGAACAACGTTGTTAGAGGCCTCCTCCTCAGTCCAGAAACAAGAAAGTCCAAGGAATGAAAGCAAGCAAGCAAGCAAGCAAGCAAGCAAACAAACAAACACGGGGGTCTTGGCCTCGACTCTGATTTCCAATTACCTTCAAGGCTTTGCACCGCAGTAGAGACAACCTCTGAGTTTGGAGCTCTGTCATTTCCTTCTTGTACAAGTCATTGGATCAAGTAAGACCTCGCTGTCTTGCTCTACTACTCTTTGTAGGCCACGAGGTTAGTAAACACAGGACGAACAAAGGAGAGATCAAAGGAACGGATAGGGTGGCTCCTATCTTCTGTAATTTTGTCCTTAAAAGAAGAGCCTTCTTGTTTCATAAATTTACTAAAGGAAAGGGTTTAAATAAAAGGTGGGTTTGATGGTAGGTTGTTGATCTGAGTTGTACATAGAGGCAGAATGTTCGTTAATCGACACCATGACGCCCTCTGCTTCTATTGTTTCCAATTTACGAGGCTTTGATTACTCTTTAGCGCAGAACAAGATTATGCATTGCTCTGCTTTCTTGTACGTTATTTATTTATTCAATCTTATTCATTTTGATGACAGAACGCAAGATGGTGTGGTTAGAAGCTTCAAATTAATTCTGTTCATGATGAGCATTTTTAGGTTTAAGTTTTCGTGAAACTGGAAGAGCTTTAATCATAGTAGATCTTGCAACAGTTGTGACGCAACTTGTTTAGCTATAAAGCTCAAAAATTGTTCTTCTACTTATCGCTTCTCCAGTTGTTCTATTCAAAACCAGTTTGCCTTTAGTGCTTTTCTTGGCATTAGTTTTTTCAGTATATATTCTTCTCATATGGTGGCAAAATCTTTCCAAAGTCTAGAAAAAGTCAAATTAGTCATTGGTAAAACTAGTTAGATAATCCTGATTCATCCAAAATCTTCGACTTTGTCGTGTATCTGCGTGTGAGGAACAAATGTACACACATATGCCAGTAATGAACTCCACCTCTACATACTATCCAGGTTCAATTTCCTTTACTAAGGTACCAAGCTAGCCTTACAGTAGTAAAGGAGTCGAGAAAGTAACAAAAACAGGCTTCCTCCTCCCCCTCTTTCCTCTCGTTGTCGCCTTTGGACATGATCATGTCTACTTTTTATGTCCCCCAGGCAACTTTTCCCTCCTTGCAATACCTTTTCTAACTAATAAT
The DNA here is from genome assembly GCA_010645155.1 of Tigriopus japonicus. Lineage (NCBI taxonomy): Eukaryota > Metazoa > Arthropoda > Copepoda > Harpacticoida > Harpacticidae > Tigriopus > Tigriopus japonicus. The sequence continues at coordinate 9,235,079 of CM021317.1, forward strand.
GTCCCAAGAAAAATATTTGGCCTCTCACGAACGATATTCAGGTTCTCACAACATGCTTTAAAATCATCAGACTCTTCTTCATACACTGTTTCCAAGAAGAAAATAAGGCCTCCAGGGATCTCTCGATTACTTCGAGAACGGACAAGGAACAAACTTTTACTGAATGAATTGGACGTGGGCCAATTTCCTTCCGACGGGTCCTTTGAAAGAAATTAAGGTTGGCTTTCGTTGCTTGGGTAATTTCCTCTCAAATCTTGACCCGTCCTAGGCACACCGAAGCGAAGAAGTATGAACCCTCCTCGATTCGATCACGGAGCCTTGGAGATCATCAGAGCGATTCTCACCACCTTCTACCATTACTACTACATGTTTAACAAATGCCAAATGCAAGTCAGCTGGAGGCGTGTTGTGTAACCCTGGTTGTGCGTGTTCAACATGCAAAGCATTCCTACCACGAGAATGGGGAATTATTTTAAGCCAACCCTGGCGTGAGTTGATGACCTCACTGATATGAGGTTATTACGTGTGCCACACTTTTGCTCCGGTTGGATTCTGCTGTTAGCTGGCTTACTCCAATCATTCATTCATTCTTTTAGGACTCCTTTGGTGTTTGAACAAAGTGTATGGTTTGATAAAGTATTCCAGTTTTCGTCTGCTGATGACTGTATCAAGTTTAAATTTTAGAGAACAATTGCTTTTGTTTTCTACATCACGGAGTGCAAACTCTGGCCCGCGGGCCAAATGTGGCCCGCGAGAGGATCTGTAAAATACATAAGATTGATTATTCATATGTAGGGTAGGTAGATTATAGAATTTTATACTAGAAGTTATTTGCCGTTTTGGATGCTGTGGCCCGCAAGCGCCAACGCCAATTTGGCCCACTGCTAAATAAGTTTGCACACCTCTGATCTACTTGAATGTTTGTTGAAGGTTTAAAAACATTAGTCTCAATGAACTCCGTTTAGCGAACCAGATAAGGTCCTAGAAAATGTGCAAATATGAACACTTGAAATACGGAAATTATTACATAAAGAAATTGAATCGGACCGAGTACGTCAAAATTCAAAACGGTACGAATTATAAGTTTGTGCAACTTCAAAGTTAGTGACGTGTCAGTGCACAGAAAACTTTTTTCCATGGTCCAAATTCACGCCTTTTAAGAATTAATTGCTCCATTTAATTTTTTCCTCCGTTGTCTAGCTAGTAGAAAATATTTACACTGTAAGACAAAAAGACAGAAAAAAGTATTCATCAAAATTTTTAAAAAGTCATCAAAAGGCAATATTATTTTTTCTATCTTGCTTTACTGTTTCTCGACAATTCCAGATTTCTTCAAGATATCTGAGAAACATGTTGATAAAATAAATAAAAAATGAAAAGCCTTTCCGTTAATTACCTTTTGAAGTGTTACAAGATTGTGCTTTATACTACTGATGGAGTTCAATTTGGCTTTCAATATGCTTAATCATTTTTGCGCGCGCTATTTCGTTGTGACTGTCAATTAACACGAAACTATGCACTTGTCACTATTGATAGGATTCAATTCTGATTTCAATCTGTTCAATATTTTAGGACTGTCATCAATGTTATTGGTCCTTTGGAATTGAAGTGTGAAAAATCTTTGCTTAATCTTGATGGCACCCCTGCTCCGAAGTTTTCAAAAACAGAGGTACTTTTTGGATAATCTCTTTGAACAAACACATTTTTGTATGTAGAAGTGACAAATGTTGAGCCCTAGGTGAATTGGTAGTCACTAGGAAGTAGGACGTGGAAAAATGATTGAACAGATTGATATCCAGATTGAACTCCATCAGTAATTGTTACTTCTTTGAAAAATGCGTTTTGTCATAGAGATTCAGACCAGAGGTACCACCAAGATTAAGCAAAGTTGTTTCACGCTATAATCCTTACAACACATTTATTACGAATTATCTCTAGGACATATACATTTTAAGTTTATTTCAATTTGCCAAATTGTAATTAGTTACTTCTCCTTTGAAGCCGAGGATGATGATGATTAGAGGGAGGAAAAAAGTTGGAAAAAATGTCCAAAAAAAAAGTTTTTACGTTGGAAAATATGGGCAAACAAGTTTTTTCTGCTAAACCGGACAAAAACGTTTTTTTTTTTATACAAATGAACGGAATCATTTTTTTCACAAAAAATGACCTAAAAAAGTTTTCTTTTGTCAACAAAAATAGGGCAAAATATATTTTGTCTGTTGTTTTCTTAGCTGGCAATTTTTTGTTTTCGATTATTAGATAATGAAAATTTCGTCCTTGCTCTTTCACCTAGAAAAAATGACGACCTTTTATAAATCAGATTAAAATGTCAAAAAAAAGTTTTTGGGGCCTGAAAAACGTAAAATAACAGTGTTTTTCTTCTTCAAATTCCTACAATATGCCAAAATAAGTTCCAACACCCAAGTAAGTTTTTTTCGGGGCAAAACGTACAAAAAAGTTTTTTATTTAGTTTTTATTTAAACCTTTGTAATCCTCGCTCTAATGATGATGGTTTATTCATTCAAATTTTAATCTCTGCCTTTGTCAAAAAGCCGCATTCTTCATTATCGAACTGAACTAACAAGTCATTCAGAAATGAGAACACGTACTGCCAACACGAAAAAGTGCACAAAATGTATCAAACCAGTAATGATGGAGGAAAGGAAGTTAAAGACAATTTTGTTTGTCTCCACCGTCTAAGAAGGTCCGAGTCTAGAGTTCAATTCTTTGAGTTGTTGTTTACTTCCAATTTCCAAATGGACCCTTTATCAGAATGATGGTAGGTCTTCCTCCTCCTTCTTTGGACTTGATGGTCCAAGATGCTTCCTCTCATCATTTCTTGGACGTCATCCATTTAGGGTCATCTCGTTCTATAAAGTGCAGAGCCTTCTTAGAACGTTCAACTGACTTTCTGGGAACGAGTTGCTGGACTCACTCATTGACGTTTCGTTTATGTTTCGACTTAGTTCTGTTCTTGCATTTTCCATTGGCATATTTTTACTTAACTAGTGAGTGGTTCATCGACATAAATTTTCCAATGCCCAGCCCACCAACGTGAATGACACTTGGAAGTGACATTTGCGTGGAAAGGTCCGGGAAATATTTGAAAAGGAAAGAGTCTTTTGACTGGAGACTGGCACGAATGGTGACTGATCCTCTGGGAATTGGCCAAGAGTCCATGAAACCCAACCACGGACCATTTCATGCAAGGAAATTGCCACAATTTCGACTCGAATTTGAACCACTTGGAAATCCTCAACAGTCGTCGTGAGTGGTTAATAATATGCACAAAGTTACTGCCAACGACCACCAATGAGTCCATCTCCCCCCTAGAGCGCAACGTTCCGCACATTGAGTCCGATGCCATGATTGTCAGTCACTTAGTTTCTGGCTCAGTCGTCGTGTACGTACAGACTAGATAGCACTTGAAGTGGTTTCTCATTGGACCATGTCTGCTCGGAGGAAAACTGCAATATTTCAGATAAAATAATGGATGATAAACACCAACTAAGATGGCTTTCTAACAACCAAAATAGAAAATTTTAACCCACTAGAGACAGAATTGTGTTTGTACTGGGAAAACGGACCGCTCTGGTGTCAATTTAGTCAACACTGACACTTGACAGTAATTTCAAAGAGACCCAACATTTTTGAGGGACACCTTGCCTGGGATGCCCTCTCTTGGTCATAAAATGAACACCTTTCCTTAATGGCAGGCATAATTTGGGTCGCTTTATTCTTTGAGAAGAAATGACAATCTGCGCCATCTGGTGGCTAACCAATGTCTGTTGTTTAGGCGATTTTTTGCCTTTATTTCCCATCATTCATCAAAATTTACTGACTTCTAAACACGATAACATCAGTTACTGAAATCAAATAGGTCAATTGAAGTGTGGCTTTGTTGTGTTTTTCATAGAGGGAGAGTGTGGACAAGCGTCACAATCAGCTGACACTGTGTATGCATTTGCATAGATTTCTTGACAGTGGATGGCGGACGACCACTTGGTTGGTTGAAAAACAGTACAATAAGCCGGTTTGCGATCAATTCCCGTTCAATGTACTAATTATACTGATGTGTTTCGAGTTGGATTTTCGGCAGAGTTTTGCCATTTTGGTTTTTAGTGTCAAAAATCTGACCACAACTAAACTATCAACAGGCATTAAACCTTATCTACCATAAAATATATCAGCACTACCAACTCGAAATCCATTTTTATTTGTGATGTGTGAATTGATTTGTGAGTTCGAGTGTTGCCAAATTGGTCCCTGTTTAGGTCTTTTCAACAAGTTCAATACAACCTGCCCTTTTTAACAGCGATAAACTTCCGAGTCAAAATTGGCAGCACTCCTGGTTCGAAACACATCACTATTAATTTACTAGTGATGTGACTTGGGCAAGTAATGAGTCATCACAGACACCCCAAGCACAAGTTGTTGACAAGCATTACTTGGGCAATACACCAATACACTTGGCAAGCTCAAGGAACATTGGAAGATGCAGTTGCCGGCAGTTGCTCTTAGAAGATTTCAGATGCTTGCAGTGTGACTTAGAAGAAAAGAATGTCAAGTTGCATTTTCAATGATCTTTTGACCTTAATAATTTAGCAATAAACAGTGGAAGTGAAACAAAAAATATTTTGATTTGGATAGCATTTGCAAAACCATGTTTTTTCTTTAGTTTCCGTTCTAAGCCACACATGAATACACTTTTCGGGCCAATTAAGCATGAGATTTAACAGTCACACTTGGGAACAAGCTCGGTCATTCAGAGTTACTAGAAAAAAATACAAGATGCCAACTCTTTTTTTTTTTTGAAATATTCTCAAAAGCTTTTGCATTTCTCGATACAAAAGCTTTGATTTGTGTATTTTCATCTAAAAATCCATCCTAACAAGGGCATGAGCCCTATTTCGCTGAAACTTTCTGGTTAATTGAAATTCTGATGCCGAAGGTTTAGTCTTCATTCCTAGCAAATTTGGCAAACCTGTAAGGTGGGAAAAATACTTGTACAGGCACCCAAGTAGACCCAAGTTTCGGCAAGTCCAAGGTACTGTACCGGACCGCTTGCCCAAGCTCCTGTTTGCCTCCCATCACTATAATTTACCAACCAAGCGGTCGGTTGTACGCCATCCAGTAGTCAAGATATCTATGGCACTTGCTAAGAGACAAAACTTGGCATGATTCAAGAAATTGTGCAAAAGATATTGCATTGACCCATTCCAACAATGCAATAATGATATAACTACATCAAATAAGACATTTTGTTACAAATTTAACACATCTGCTCGAGTTATCGTGAGTTTTGTCTCTTTCCAAGGGCATACACGGAGTCATGTCCACGCCATCCCACGTTTCAAAAATCATGGTCTGTCTTGACTTCACCTGCAAAATGTGAGGAGCAAATACGGTACAATATTCTAAAATGATGAAAATGATCAATTTCGATTTCGGCCTTCCTTACTTTTGAAAGGAACTTGTGATAACTCTTACCCATGGTAGGTAGCTATGCTTTGGTTTGTTTGACTCCGGATTGCACGAACCTGAGTTCTTTGACTGATGTTTGCTGGAAAGGAATGGAACTTCATCCTGATCTTTCGGATTTTTCGGCTTTTATGGCATCCAACAATGCAACAGAAGGCCCAAATTGATTCCCAGACATTTTGTGTTAATCTTCCAAGTTCGTTCGGTCGCAATTTATCCATAATAAGAGGAGAAAGAGTCTTTTCAATCCAAAAACGCCGGACACCCGCTTGACCTAAGGGAGCCTATATCATGCAAACAAAGTTTTACTTGTCAGCAATGTTGCAGCTGACTTTTTTAGCTGTTGTTAAGAGCAACTGTCAAAACGTAGACGCGAAATAAGCAGTGAAACCAATTTTTAGAAACAAGGCCGGGGTTTTGTCAACTTGTTCAATGAGGAGATTTTGCCTCTGTTTTGCTCCAATTAAGTGACAAATTTTAAGACTTGATTAAGATTAGAATTTTTAATTGATTTTAAGATTTATATTCACAATCTCTTTACATGACATAAGAAAGAAAACAACAAAATCTTGTGAAAACTTGGAAAACCTGTGAAACATTCCTAGAAGGTCCAGAAAACACTCCAGATTTGCATTTTTTTTATAATCCAGTAACGTTGTCCTTTCTATCTTTCTTTTCTCTTCTTCTCCAACCATATGGAGACACTTGGGAGTGGTCAACATTCTCTACTAATTCTAATGAGTGACTCAAGGCCACATCAAGTCTAAGCAAAGTTGCAGGAAGTGGTTCCCTGATTGATAAAAACCAATTGTCTCAAAAGCTTAGAAAAGTGTGGAGGAACCTTGTCCGAGCCTAAAAACAAGTTACACCAAAATGCCAAATGTTACATTTTGCATTTAACAATGACATAACTTTTCTCGCGAATTTTTGGGGAGCTAAATTTTGAAATTCCACTTTGATTATTCTTTGATCCGCATTCTCCGAAGACATGCATAGTGTGCATTTCATTTTGAAAGCGAGCAATAGGCCATAGGAGAGCGCTCAGTGCCAAGGATAATATTACCCTCTTTGTGGTCCAATCCATTGTTCCCCGTTCCACCATGTACTCAAGAACTCCCGAACGACCCGAACCGACCAACCCACCAACAAGCTTTACTACTTTACGAGATGAGACTCTTTTGTCCACAGATAGATAGAGATATACTTGGAAAGAGTGTAAGAGCAAGATCGAGTATTGGTCCAATCAGAGCGGGACTGACCTGGATTTCTTGGTCAATAAAGACACGGCTCGAAGCGATATTAAATGGATTGGTGGGCAACTCCATGGAATCCCTACCTTGGGTTTAAGACCCTTTTAAACATCTTGGAAAAAGAGGATGTCTCAATTGAGTTTGAAACGCGTTAGGAAATTGCCAACGGTAGGCGAAATTCTGTGGTCAAAGCAAAGCAAAGAAGAAAGGAGCTCTCTTTCTTTCTTTCTTTTCCTGTTTCCAAGTCTTGTTATGAAGCTTTTGATGGGAGCAAGAAAACAAATCAAGATTCATGAACTCATTTAAATTTTTGATATTATATTCCACCTAGAAAGTCCAGGACGAACAAAAGAAAGGAAGCACGTCTGCAGTTGAGGACATTCAGAAGTATACAAGAAGAACAGCGAAAGCATAGTAAGCACACACTACGAATAACCATGCTTGAGTATATCGTCCATACTTGCAACAATGTTCAAAGATGGCTATTTCACCATAGGTCGCCTGTTGAGGTAGTTTGGAAGGATAGTAGAAGCACATCTAGAAGCGTAGAAGAAGCATAAAAGAAGCACATGACGCGCAGTAAAAATAACCATGCCCGATCAAGTTTCGCTACATAAGCTGTGTTTTTCAAACGCAGCTGCGTTTTTCAATCAATCGCAGCTTATGTGGCAATGTTTCCATGTTTCTTCTTCCATGTTTCTTATGTTTCCAATCGCAGCTTATGTAGCAAAACTTGATCGAGCATGGTTATTTCTTCTGCGCGTCATGTGCTTCTTTTATGCTTCTTCTATGCTTCTAGATGTCCTTTTACTATACTTCCAAACTACCTCAACAACTGACCTACAATGTGTCTTACTGAGCTCCAACTATACTTCCAATTGCCCTCAACAACTGCCATTGAGGCTTACAATTTTTTACGACTAAGAAACAAAGAAAAAGAAGGAATGCTTCTTGGCTTTGCTTTCATGTCAGAATTTCACCTTTTAACTTGATCGACATTCGTCCTTGAAAGATCCACGATTAGGCAAAAGCTTCTCGGTCATCACTGTCAAGTAACCATAACTTTAATGTTCAATCAAGTGCAAAAGAGCTTACACAGCATCGCGTTTTATGACTAGCGAGGCGCAGGAAAATGGGTGAGATGGCTTTCTACAGTACTTAACCTTGAGAAACGTAGGCGAGTCTCATCTTGAATGTGCTCGTGAGACTCCAATAAACGCCATTCCTAATTTCATTGCCAATTACGATTACGGTACGGCCAAGTTGGTTTGTGTCTAATGCAATTACCCTTTTGACCTGCGTCATATTGGCAATAAGAACGATTCCCCGACTCTTTAGCAAAGTGGTACGTCATTCTGCGTTATTCTGTTTTTAAACAATTTCATCAAAAAAATCCTCTCCACTCATGGTCCTAGAAGTAATAATTGTATGTCATCTGAGAAAAACTTTATTTTGAAAAGAAATGCTAATATGAATGCAGCACGACCTTGTAGCGGTGAAAAAATCGGCAACCCAACAAAAAATATATATGAATTATTTGTTGCTTTGGAATGAGCCTAATTAGAATTACTTCTGGCGCCGTTTGCAAAACTTAGAAAACAGCGTTTGCTTTTGCTTCTTCGAAGGCAATTTTGTTTTCTGTGGTGTCATAACTTTGGAAGAAATCCTTGGAGTGTGCCAAAATTTGGCACGAGTGCTTCTCTTGGTATTTCCAAGGTTTCTAGCCAAAAACAACCCATGGATAATTGGAACCCAACAATCTGATCAGAGTTTGGTCAAGATAATATTTTTCCTCAAAATAATACAGCTCATATAGGTGATAAAAAATGATATAACGTGTTTTCATCCTTTTAAGGTTTTAAAACTAAAAGCAAAGGCTTGAGATATGCTAGCCATTAACTATCATTCGTAGATTTTTGAACCAGTAAACGTTAAAAATTCGAAAGATGGTAGAAGTCAATGAAACAAGTATGCATGAATTATTCACGTATGGACATAAATACTATGATTTACGTTATTACGTTATTACGAAAAGGTCTTCAAAGATTTTTTTGTGGTTGCGAATGTTTTACTGCTACTACAGGGAATATGATTGTGATTCCTTGCAAAGAGCGTTTCTTCCGACAACTCAATTCGATCTAACGGGATGCGAACCTACGCCACTTACACTTCGCCACATATAGACACATTGGACCGCCCGGCTATTCTGCACTTAAACACGCATTAATTTTGTTGTTTTTCTAAGTTTTACTACAATGTTTCTGTGGCACATGGGAGAGAACGGCCTTTTCATTACTGATGAAAAAGGGGGAGTAGGCCTCAACAAATCGGTCTTGTTTGTTAAAAGCAATCATCTGTTTCCATGTAGGGTACATCCTGTGGCATTTCCCAGACCAAGGCAGCCATCTATTTATCCAAGAAACAATGAACCTTCATCTCCTCCCTGATCCAATTTTCAGGGCAATTTGATATCTTAAGAAGCTTTACGTTCATTTTGGGCGCTCTTCATCTCAATAAGCTTGGAAGTCGAGAGAGTATGGGAGGCAAAATGGGAAATTGCTTCAAATTCTGGCCCTTCATTCTTACTTTGGCCTCCAGATTGCTCCATTAATGTGGTGAATACACACAGTTGTTGGCCTTGGTGTTATCTATATACATTTGGTGGCGCATAATGCACACCCTTCAAGGCCAAACAATTCGGTACAATACGAACACATTGCGCCGGAAGTAAACCGAGTTCCAACTTCCACAACAACAGCAGATTTTTCAGATCTGAACAAGATAATAAACTACATCATAGCTCCAGCTCTACACAGAAGATGGAATCCAGGCAGATTTGCAAGAGCTTTGGTGTGGTCGTTGGACTGACTAGGAGAGACCAAGAAGTCTTCTGGAGTCGTGCCACAAAATCCCCAACATCCTTCCTTGAGTCTCTTCCTTAAGGAACCTTGACAGCCTTCCTGCCCTGATTCTTCTGCACCTCTTAGTCAGTTGCCTGTGAGAAACTCATTCAAATTTTGAGGTTGACTCAAATTCAAGGAGTTCCAAGACTCACTCACTGTAAAGCTACTCACTCTCTTGCTTGCTCTGAATAAGCCAAGGGGTTGATTTTTGACTACTTTCAGAACAGGTCTTGGAACCAAATTGAGTTAGTGAATTTTAAGCCATTCCATTTTTCTGTGGGTTTTGAGAGTGCCAAAACTTTAAGTGCACAAGTGCTGCATTCGTAGAATTATATAATACCTCATACTGTACAGCATAGAAGTAGGTGTTCGTGAGTCGACGTGCTACGTGGCAAGTAGTTATCTCACTAGTATCTGTTAATATGAAAAGAGCCTTGGTATGTTACCATTGGCTGCACGAGGGAAGGAAGAAGGAAGGAAAAAGAAAAAAGACCTTCATTGGTATTTGAGGGTCCAGATTGGTCCCTGACTTTCTTCTTGGTCCACGGTCGGTCCCTATTCGTTCCTGAAGCTGATTTCCCCCGTTTAGCTTTGCATTCATAAGTGACGTTCTTCATTTTGGCTCTCCAAGGCTCATTTCTCGCTTTCACGAAAAGATTTCCCCAGGGCCGCCATGGTTGACTTGGCACGCCATAAGCGGGTAATGCCCATAGTAGACCAGGTCTGCACTGACTGAGGAATTGGCCACAAGCAACCCTGGCTTGCATTTCCTCTCCCAATTCTTTCTGAAGTGTTCCCTATGGCATTCCGTATTACATGGAATCCGGCCCAAGGATCGAGAGCTACCGTGACGAGGAGAACGCACACAACTATGCCTTACACCTCGATTTCGGAGGGAGATTGGGCACCTTACTGGTTCAATATGACACGCATAGTATATTGATTCTAGGGGAAAACACGACTTTGGGACAAAATTCAAGCTAAATATGAGGGGAGATTACGCCAACGAGAAAACCCCGGAAGTGAGAGTGAGTGATATCTCGTTTATCTTTTTGCTGAGTCCTATTCTGAGAAGCCACTTTGAGTGGAAAGATGCCACAGGGATGGATGGGGATAAAAGAGGGAGGGGAAACTGCTTGCAAATAACTTCTGCATGACTAAACCCAATCTCGCCATTGGATTAGGCTCCATCGTCACACTCGATCCTCAAGAGAGAGGCTGGGCTTTCCGGATATGGATTTCTGGCTCTCGTTGAGCAGCAAACACCGCAGGGACAAACAGGTCAAAGTCAATGGTTCCAAGGAGTTCACGACCACGACGACTTTCTTCTTCTTTTTCATCTTCCTCGTCTTCTTTGAGTCGTTCAACTCTCAGCAAATACAAAGTAATTGTTTGAGAGCGGCCTTTGAGTCTTTGATCCTTATTTCTCAGCGGATATTAAGAGCGAGCTCTACGTATATGCTGACAATCTTGTTTCAAGAGATGTTGGAGGAAAATCTTACTATGGCATTATCATCACTGTAATCTTGTTTTGAAGGAAACAGCTAACAGCCAGGCGAAGAGTACAAATTTGAACATTTTCAAGCTTCCAGGAGGTCTAAAAAGCAGGATAAAGGCTTTTCAGAAAAAGACACACACTCCACGTCATTGATACTGTAACCAGTTATTCGCGGTCCAAAGTCTTGTGTCATTGACCATTGACCGCGTTGGCCAGGTCAATCCATTCCAAAAAAGATTCTCTTCCTTCCACAATTGTTCAATTTCGCATTTAAAACCCAGCTATTCTCTTCGTTTCTAGGTGAATGCGACAAGTTGACAGGGCCCCCAATGGCCAGTGACAGAACGGAAGAATGGCCTTAAGCGTCCCCTGAAAATGCTCAAATCCAAACTGAGGCTGCTTCTGCTACTGCTCTCGGCCTCGTGTCCATTGTCCCATTGCTTGAGAGTCAAGGCCACGAAATGCTTGCTCGTGAGTTCCCAGTGCAAACAAAATTTCAAAGTGATTTGAAATGAACACGAGGCAAAGTTCGTCGGCCAGCCTTCGGATCGAAGGAGCTCTTGACTTTGGCAGATCGAGAACAGCCTTCCTAGAGAGAAAGGACGGACGAGAAAAGAACGGAAGAGAGTAGTAATTGATGCTAAAGAGAGAAAAGTCACCTGGTCTCAAGTGGGCTCCAAACCTCAAGGATCCCAATCCGTTCAATGCGAGAAACTTTTGATCACTCCGAGGAAAGTCCAGAAAACAAGAAGAGGAAGAAGTTGCTGAAGGCCGCGAACATTGACCCTCATCGCCTGTTTTGCCCTGAATTGCCTTGCTCGTAGCCTTCGTAATAGTACTTCAAGTAGAACAAGAAAATCCACCATAAAAGTTAGGTGAGTCCTAATGCTTGAGCGGCTTTAAAAAAAGGGCAGGCTGGCCCTAGGTTGAAAATTAAGCCATTGTCATGACATGCTGTACTCAAACCTTCTTAAAATGCTGTCTGTTCTCGAAATACTCTAAAACTGAAAGCTTTCAAATCAGGACAACAATTCTTTCAAATTGGGTGAAGGTCAAACCAACGTGGTAAGGGAACACGGAACTTGAGGAAGCAACAATAGGCGACTATTATCAAATCACTTCACGCTTCCTTTTTGTTCCTGAACCAAAAAAAGAAGCAGTTGTCCATTGTGGTGGTTCAAGGTCCACGGTGTATGTAGTATTCCAATGGTGAACAACAGCAGTACAGTACAGTAGGAGCAGCTCGACCACCAAGAAAGGCTCCCACGCAAACAGCCTTAATGCTGTAATCCAGAAATCCCTCCCATCCATTATGATGGCGGTCTTTCGGGTCTATTTTCAAAGTCCTTTCTGTTTCTAACAACAGTGTTGCCACTCTCAGATAGTTTCCACATTTTTTCTCCTTCTTTTCGTTTGTTTGTGAGTCCATCTCTCAGTCTCGGATTTTTCGGGATTGATGTTCCTTGGGCTTTGGCCTTGGCCACATTGAGTGATGAGGTCCAACCCAAGTAGACTGACTGGCTTGGAGTTTTCCATCGAGTACCAGCGGCATGTAGTGGTGGGCGTCCATCGGGCGGCCATTGAATGTGGGTCATCAGAATTTGGCCTTTTTTTAATGGCGAAATTCGGGTCAATCTTGGCGAGTCTGATAGTTTCCGGGGAGTGCTCAGAGGTCTTTTGTCTTTGGAGTTACTTCAGCAATGACAGGAGCATTACTTCTTACCAAATGGAGCACACAAAAAGAATTCTCAAGGTCGATAGTCGTCGATTATGTCCATGTATCTTGTAGTAACTGGGGATACATGCTATTGATGATCGATTTGGAATACGCTTGTGCGTTCCCCACGCAGAATTTCGACCTGACGACACTGAAGATGAGTGTTGGGAAATTAATCCGGATTAGTGGTCCAAGTTGGCAATCCATGAAAGCTGGCTGTCCATACCATGATTAATGGAGCAAATGAGGATCGACGAGGGCGACAAGTCAACCCGACCAGAAGCAAGCAGCCTTTTCCCTCGTCCCTCCATCGACACAAAGAACCAAAAATGACTCTAGGGAAGTCAAACGTTATCCATGCTCGGCTGATCATTAGCGATGGCTCACATGGATTTTTCATCAAGTCAAAGAGAAATCTCAGCCCCTCTTTTTCAGTCTATCAATCTCGACATCCTTAATAGTGACGACACTGGAGGTACTACTGACTCTATTGTCTCTAAAATCGTTTTGTCCCTGAACGTGGTGTGTTTCGTTTTTATTTTAAAAATGGAGAGTAGAACGTGGAGAGGGAGGTAATTTTTTTAAGCTTGATATTAAGATGGAACTCGGTGTCATTGGTTGTGTCTTTAAGCTCTTGTTTCTATTTTCTTAACCTCAACAGATCTTGAGAGAGTAGGCTTTTCTTTCTTGAAGAGAATAAATTTCTACTATGAAGTTTTTGCAAAAAAAATAGGAAAATGTTTAGGGATCTACTTGAAGTGTCATTCACCTTTTAAATATGTCTAATCTAATCCCCGGATCAAAATTTTTAACCGCCTTGACACGTTGTTGAAAATAAAAATTTTAACAAAACAAAAATGGAGATGGATTGGTTGGATGGATTGACTTTGCATTAGCTGATTGAGCGACAGTTTTTTGAAGAAGAGAAATACTGTACAAGCAACTTGCAAAAACCAAGGATTCCTATTCTCTCCTTTCGACCCATCTTATTTTATGTTTAAGGAATAAATTAGATTTGTCTCCTGTGAATTGGTTGTTCTTGAATTTTCTGCGCTCTACTCTTTGCTGGGAAAACACTGATGTTATTTAGGCAGTAGGCAAAAGTTCGACGAAATTCAAATGTCTATAATGCTGAACCCATCATTCAAATGCCAGCTTGAACCAGCCCAGATAGTTTGTTCAATTTGAAAATGACCAAAAATGTATTATTGCGAACTGAAGTATTCGATTCTCCTTCACAAACTGGAGAGCAAAAGAAAAGCTTAAGAATCCAGTCACGTGTCCAGCAGACACCAGGCCAGTTTCGTATCATTGAGTAGAGCCGTAATTTGTCGAATAAGACCACGACGTTCCTTGAATATTTATCTTCGTGCACATTTGCCTGTCATGGACGTGAAAGTGATACAAACAGGGGCAAAAAGTGCAAAGAATTGGTTTTTAGCAGTGTTGCTTCGCCGAGCACCTCATAAGACCAAAGGCCTGGCTAAAGGATGTTGGAACGGCCTCGTCATGGCACCGGAATTCGTTCTCTCGTCACTCTTGATCAACCAAAGAAACCCTTTGATCCATCTACAATATGCCTGCAGTTGTTGGGCCAAGTTGAAGAGGAACTACGAGGAAAGAGAGTGTGAGAGAGAAAGATGGGGCGCAGCCTTGCAATCTTTTCATCTTTGAAGATAAGCGCTTCTTGGTGGCGGACAGACACGAAATGATTACAAGCCATTCTAAGGGGCTGAAAATGGCCAAAATGACAAATCTTGATTAACATTGACTTAGAATGGCATTTAATTAATTGCGAATACGTGGTTCGTCATTTCCTAAAAATGAAGTGATGCAGCACGGTAATTTGCCTTGGTTTGCTTGGGCAAGGATGACTCAACGAGGATATATTACAGAATACCACTAAGAGCTGGAATGTTGCTTAAATTAAAACTCAGCAGAAATCAATTCTTCTTTGAAATAACCTCTCATTTTATTATAATAGCAGGCCTTGAAATTTATTTCTGCAATTCACCCTGAGACATTAAGATTATCCTTGGCCTGTGTTAAAACCTTTTTGTATTCCTACTGACATATCGAGCACTGAAATTCTAAAATTCTAAATTGAAATTTATTTAACATCAAAACGCATTTTGAACTCCCTTGACGAGGTTAGGGCCGTGAAAGTTAATCCAAGAAGCATATTCGTTAAGTGTTTTCTAGTTCATCAAGGTTGCAACATGAACCCAAATTTCATGATTAAGGCGTAATGAAACAACCTCAAATTTGCTTGCTCAAAAATCCTTACCCTGGCCTTGGGTAGAAATGATAAAAAAGAATTTATCCTCCTCAATTTCTGTCGAATACATGTAAATGGGGAAAACGAAAGTGCATGATTTTATCACAATTCAATTCTTAGGACTTGGCCGTAGGATAACTTAAGCGTCTATGTAGTGAAGAGATTTCTTCAACCTTAAATTGGGTTGGTTAAAAAAAGCCAAGTTTTGTAGGAATCGTCGCGAACCATGCAGATATCCTGCTTGAATCTCAAGGGACGACACCTTGAATATTTATGAGCTTAGTTGTCAAATCCGAATTTACGGCTCCCCTAGGACTCTGAACCTAGCGTGTCCGTTTCATCGCTTGCCATTCTCTTTGTTTCCAGAAATAATGCCCCTGAGTCCGTGCGCTGCTTCTGTCCCCATTCGCCATACTCATTCCACTGCTGATCTCGATGGCCGCCTCGCTCGTGCTCCCGGTCGGACCCTTCTGCGGCCATGGCCTACTCGCATCGCCTCATTGACCCCCAACCTAGTCACACCTCCCGCAGTCGCCGTAGTCGGTCAGCCGGTGCTGTCTATCCACGCCCAGCCACGGCTGATGGAGGAGTGCCACTCTCAGTCAGAAACCGGACTTTCAACTTCACCAAGGGGGGTGAAGTCGGACGAGATCCCCGCTATTTCAAACGATATTCCCATCTTCATGGGATTCCCCCAAACTACATAGGTAGGTGGCAAATCAGAGGGAGGGATCTTCTTGTCGCGATTGCCATTCACAATCGGAAGACTTTAATTTTTTTAAGGAGACAATTGGTCGTTAACCCCGAGTCCTTCACTCACTGCTCGCAAGGTGCTGTCCATCCTGGAGTCGCCGAGGATCTATGAAGAGTTGTATGGATCCTTTCATCCGTTAGTTTACCAGCGCGACACACTTCTACACGCCTCCTCTCAGGGCCTGTTTTGGCCACGTCAGGCGCCAAATCGACCACACATGGGCAGCGGAAGCCGATCAGGTGTGGTTCCTATGCAGGACTACTACTATGACACGCCCTATTATCCACAAGCTTACGCGTACGAGGTAACTGAGGCCCTCAATATCGGATTCGAGAAGCCACACTAGCTTACCTTGTTATGAAATGCATGACTCTATTGTTGGCCTCTTTCGCCCGGCTTTTATCTTGTTGGTGCGAAATTCAAGCGCGACCCAGAGTTTCTTGGTATGACGTCATGGATTTGCATGAAAGTAGATGTACGACGTACAGGTAGAAACTTTCAATTTTTCCTCGGAAGCATTTGTTTGTTTCTTCTATTTACGAGTAGTGTGACAAACTTTTCTTAAATTTGTAAGTAGGGCAAGTTCAATAGAGAGCCGGGCGTTGTTGATACTGTCGAACCAACAGAGACCCTTCTTCCCTTTCCTTTCGTCTTTGTCCTGCTCTCTCGCTTCTGTTGTTCACCCAAAATGGCCGAACTTTTGCGTTCCAGACTGAATGGATTGCAGAAGTTTGCCTTTTAGCAACAAATGCTTACGCTCTAGTAGTAATGGTTCTGGCAATCATTAGTTCCAGTTCAAAGATTTGACATGTCTCCCCCTATTCAGAGTGACATTAAGTAAAAAGCTTGGTCGACCGCTTTTTGAGCCAAGTTTCTTCAAAACACTGGAAACTAATCTCATTGTGTCCTTGATGAGTCCTCCAATGTAGAACAGCGCACGACAAAAGTGTAAATTAAATTCTCTCCTTTCCTTAAAAGGAGGCTTTGATCGTGCTATTTCAAAGAGATAGATTAAGCCTTGTTGTAATAGTATCTCTGGGCCTTCTATTTTCTCTCTAATCTTAGTTAAATGCGGGGGTTTCATCCATCAATTAACCAAGGCTTCTCTCATTTCTCTTTCTCTCAGGAGGTTCCTTCCACGTCATACCCTCAGAATGCATATCTTCCTGGTTCTCGCGATATCTCTGGCTATCCCGCCCATCACTTGAGCAATCCGTACCTCAATAGTGCCTCCACAGCGGCGGTCCCATATAACTACGGTTACGGGGGAACAGCTGGTGGAGGACACACCACGTATTATCCATCAAGGCCGCCTCCTAGGCGAAGTAAAAGTAGTCTAGGCTTTTATCACGAGCCATCAGGGATGTCAACCATGACGGGTGATGAAAGGTAGGTAGAAGGCGAGAGATGGTCAAACGAGCAGAGAGAGGGAAATGAAAATGCATCCACATTGCGCAGATCCACTCTGTCAGACTTGACAGTAGATAGAACGAGCTGTCTTCAAACAAATCCCAAAATAGAATTGTAGGGATATTTGCAAAAAAAAAATACTTGCAGTACGAGCTTTTAAGACTGATTGTCAAATGTCAATAATTTTGTCCGAGTCGAATATTGTTCAATCGTACTTACGATATGGTTTGTTGCTTATAAAGAAAAGCACATAATTGGACAGCTCTTAGAGAAGTGTTTCGATGATTGTTTCCGACATCCATGATACCAAATGAGGCCCAAACCAACCTCAATACTCTCAGAATCGAGCAGAAAGACACATCGTTAACCTTGACTGATTCTCATTATTCGTTTAGATTGTGGGCTGCTAACGATCCAGTGGAGCCATCATCCATGAAATATCGTCCCTACTTCCATTCGCTCCCAAGGAACGCGGGACGTAATCAACAACACCGCCGACGATTGGGACAGCAGCAACAATTCTGGGCCGATGGAACCATCAATCCAGGCGCCCCTGGAGGGCTGGATCCTAATGCAGGGCCAGGTCTGGATGGGACTGGTTATCAGTATAATACGGATCCCAGGCGATCCACAGGCCCATCCTATCACTATCAACAGACTGGAACACAATGGGACCGAGAATATGCCAATTTCAGAAGTAAGCTTGTGCCAGCAGGCTCAACGTGATTACGGATGGAGCTACCTTGGGAGGGGGGGATGCGTTCAAAAACACGAGAGTGCGAGAAGGACACCCATCTCATCTCGGCATTTTAAAGAGGGTTTGATCCCAAGCACACTTTGCCGTTTCTGCACGGAATTGGTTCAGCTCTGTTGAGGATTTCTCCTGCCGATTTGTTGGACCCAGTCAGATTTGGTCCTTAGAAAATGCGCACGACTATTCCCACCATAAAAACAAGCCCCTTGGACCCACGAGCAATACCATGTTATGGAGCTTTTGATCCATATTTTTGCAGTGATTTTATGTGTCCAAGCACCTCGAGATCTTTTAGGGATGAAGGTATGGAGATCGGGAGTGTGGTCATGAAAGGAGAAGTGGGGCGGCCAAAAACGAAAAGGAAAAGAAAGGCGTAGAAAAGAAGTGGTTTATTGTCGTATATGCTTTCCTTTCTTCTTTTTCCTTCATCTAAAGAGGCAAGACATTTCGTAACTTTATCACACAATTCAGAGTACACCGATACACCAACGATCACACACAACGACACATAACGACACTTGAACGGCCTGAAATAATCTCTACGAATTTCAAGGACAGAATGAATGAGCTTCATTTTCATACCAATCTTCTTTTTTGGCTAAACTGGTCAGTATTGAGGGCCTCGCCACCATTGCTGAAGACAAAAATATTCGATAAATACTTTTTGAAATGTCGACTACAAAATGTTCAGCTTTCGGAAAAAAATGTTACATCTTTCGTTTCACTTAATTTTTCAAAAGTGTCATTACTGTGACAGCTTCTTTAGACAAGATTCCCACACATTTGATGCCTTGGGATGGTTTCCTAAAAGATTTGAAATGATCCTCCATCTCCATAAGTGAAGGTTTAATCGAATATCACATTTGTCAGCATTTTTTCCAAGGACATCGTGAGTGGAAGCCAAAATCGATTGGAAACCTTTTGAGGGAGGTGCCCGTCAAAAGGCTTTCCAATCGTTCATGGACAAGACCAGAACACATGAAATATCGTCTAAGCGGATGCCAGATTCAGAAATTGGCCCATAAAACTTGAAAAAGACGGGTCTAGCAGGGAAAAATTCCTAATTTCACCCTTTGGCAAGAAGAAATAGTGGAGATTTGTCTTGATTAAAACTTTGATAAATGATCACATTACGATCTATCTCGCCTTGCGTGCCAGATTCCAAGTTCTGTCTTCAACCATCCGTTACTACACGGTTTCTCTTCCTTCCCTTTACTCTACTTCCCTTTATGTTTAGGTTCCATGCCCGAGAATCTGAATCAAACCCGGAACAGCTACTTCCAACAGAACTACCCGCCTTCTTACTATCCCAATCCGTTTTATCATTCCGACCTGGAGAACCATCCCTATTCATCATATCCTGGCCAAGCTGCAACCACCGCCTCAACTAACCACGCCAACTCGGACCCATATGGAACCATGGGGAGACGGTATCGAGACTACAACAATCCTCATCATCATCACCTCCACCAACAGCACCTTACGACCAACCCAGCAGATGACCACGCTTATTATGGCTCGAGTTCACGCTATGACCGAGGTCAATATGGGACGGACGCGAGCTTCACTGCCAATGGCCACACGTCTCGAATGAGGCCCACTTCCGCTGTAACTGCCAACCGCTTGAGTGAATACCATGGTAAGAGACAGGCAACCAACCATCCCATAGCTTTTGGGTCCATCTTTTGGTATTTGATGACACCGGCCACGGGGAAAAAGGACAAGGAAATGGGGTTGGCGTAATGGAATGGTGAAAACGAAACAAATGGGTCGTTTTATTCCAAGTGCCTTGAGCTCAGTCCCGCGGGATGGTAAATTTTGGGAACTGGGGGCTTCGATAAAAAACTTCAGCCAGTGGTATTGACAATATGTCATGATAGGCTGAGTAAGAGTGCACCTCGAGGGAAGGTTTTCAAAACTTGAAGCCTATTCCGACTATGTCAAGTAACATTAATGAAGGCATTAACCAAAACACATGCAAAGCTATGGCAAAATTTCGTGACTAATTCAAGACTCTTCGTTTTTATTTTGAAACACTTCAAAGTTGGCAACTCAATTGAGGGCGAGAAATAGTAGTTTAAGTTACCCATGTAATTTTCAAAATTGACCCTTGACGAAACCAATTAGGACCACGAGAACTAAAAAAGATACTTTTTTAAAGTTTCATCGAGTTTCTCTTGTTAATAATTTTCGAAACATGTGTTAACGTTAACCGTTTTCTTTTTATTGTTTTTGGTCTTTAGGACGTATTGCTCAGACCTACTTGCTCGATAGCTAGATCAAAATGATTACCCATTAAATGGGTAACAATGACTTTTCTAAGTACTGTGGCAGAGATTTAGAAATGCTCTGCCATTGATATGAAATATTCTTGAAGGCAAGTAATCATTTCAGTCCCAAGGGTTTCTCTCATCTACCTTACCCTGTCCGTGTGGCATTGAACAGAAAGTGATTAGTTATACATATGATAAAGTCGTGAAAGGTGGGTTGGCATGATGTTGCCTTGTCTTTTCCAGATGTGCCTTCTCGCTCAGGTTCAATGCACCCTCAAGGCCAGCTTCAATATGGGGCCTACGGATCCAATACTGCCTCTTTTTACCCACAAGATTATCTTTATCAAGGGAACATGCCGTCAAACCCTTACAACTCGATGGATGTCATGGATCGAACTGCTCAATTGTTGGAGGACATGCACTTAGGGAGGGGTGTGACGTCCATGGATCCTTATGACTACAAAAGATCAGGTGGAACCAGTCTCTACGATCTTAAGCGGGCCGAATACATCAGAAGGAACCAACAACAACGATCCTACTTCGATCCCGCTCATTACACACCTAGAAACAGATTTCGAGGGTGAGTCCCCGTTTCAAACTTGGAGCAGATTTAGACGTCTGTGAAGCCAGGCACTCCTCGAGCAAGGGCAGAGAGAAAAAAAAACAACGAAGGGATGGTAACTATGACGTTCAGGATGATTGACAATATCAATTCGAAAAATGACATCCTCTAATGCCTGAGGCTCAAGATGAGAGCGGACCAAAGACAAGATGAGCGCTTTATGACATTCCATAAAGGAGCCTTACATTAACCTCACAGGATACTCTGTTTTCGATTCAGCACAGTCTTTCCGGAGACGATGAGCTCCAAAGAGGGGAGATATTTTACAATGGAGTTAGCGTAGCGAAAACTGAGAAAGTAGGGATATGAATAACAATGTTGAACACCTTCCACGGAGTGGTATCCTTTTATTTGATAAAATGACTTTGGTCACACTGAGTTTCTGATTTTTCTCTATACTTCATCCTACTTTTAGGGACTGGGCTCAAAGTGCCCCTCAGGTTTGGGACGAAAAAGACCTGGAGATTTTGGCCATGGAGAAGATGCTCGATGATCAGAATGCGATTCAACCTTCTTTGCTTTCCACTTACCCCCAACAGCATACTGCTACCACTGCCTCCATGGGGGGACATGTCCCACCCTACAACTCTCGTCAGTCAGCTACCGGCTTTCAACCCTCAGATCCTTACTACAACGCGCAAACCCGATACCACAGTACCGGGGCACTCGATGTTTATCCCAAACCGCGGAGTCGATCATATTCTCGGCGGTCGGGCCGACGGACCTCGCATCAGAGGTCCAGGTCCAAACAGACCCGCTTTGAAGACCCACTTCTCAACAAACTCTCTTCCATGTCCAAGCGATAAAATGAAGGACTGCTGCGTTAGTGATTCATTGTTGGTCTCATCGCTCCGAGGACCGGAACCTTTCTTTGTGTTGGTGAATCCGACTGATCCAGATTATTAATAGTGGAACCCTGTGCGTTTTTTTGTTATGTTTTGATGTGGGAACACTGGATCTTCCTTAGGACTGTTGGCATGTCGAAGACTGTTCTCGATAAGAAACGAGCTAGTTTAATTTGCTCATTGCTCCCTTTGATGATGGAAGGGAGGACCCTGTTGTTATACTCGACTACGAAACGGATGTTGTGACTTGCGACTAGATTGCCATTGATTAGATGGTTGTTCAAGAGACCTCTCGCTCTCGCCCTATTGATGGGTACTAAAATGATGATATTTATCACACTTGTTACATTTGATGCAACGTATTGTACAGCAATATTTATATATAGATATATCCAAGTACCACAACTGAACTCGACAGAAGGCGATAAAGACAATAAATATCAGCATCACGCGATTTCCGCAAGCTCAAGCTCATCCCAGGATGCTCATCCCAGGATTTTAGGGAAGCTAGTTCACATTTATTTCCATTGGCAAGTTCCATGTTTCCATTGTACGAAGCACAAAGAAAGTTCAATTGAGGAAGTGTCCTCGCATGCATTTGAAGACAACAAAGCTGGTGGAAGGAAAAGTTTCTCAGAAAGTCTTCAAGACTTTCTCGAGTGTCTCTATGAAGATATTTGCATGTTTGGGCTCGAAAATTAAAGCTGGGCGAATTCGAATTGCAGTCTCGCCACACCCACCACAATGAATCCCCTCAGTGCGAAGTTTGGCCAGGATCGAATCACGGCTGCAACAGTAAAATAATAAATTTCAACCAAAGACAAAGAGCAAACGTTGTTTGGCCATTTCTCAAGAGAACTTGTAGTTTCTTTTGCTTCCTTTTTTTTGCTCTGACGGTTCCCCTTGGAAACAATGCAGAGAAGTGATTTGCTTGGTTGTAGAGTAAACTAATGATTGTTCGCCGGCATTGCTCCAACCATTTTACTATTAAATGTGCGAGCACGCTAACTTGAAGTCAGGCTTTCGTTGTACATAAAAGTGATTCTGCAATGTTCTAAAAGGGCCCAAAGACCGAGAGGCTTTGTAATTGTAGGTTGGCATTTGTTGTGAGTCGGAAAGTAATATCACTAGAGGAAGGCATAAGTGGGCATTGTTTCCCAAACAAAATTTGAAACAGTTTTGAAAAAAAAAATCTACCAATTTATTCGCCATTTTGATCCAAACTTGGCCAAACTTGGCTGTATAGATATCCCAGCAGGTTGGTAAAAATAAACAGTTTGCAAAACGTAAGCTTAAATTGCCCCCTTTCGGAATAAAATGTTTCAGAGGAGCAAAAATTTAAATAAAAAAAAAATTCTGAAACAGTACCGAGTTTTACCAAGCAGTGATCATTTTGAAAAGGTTGAAATAGTAACGAGAATCAAACGATCTCTAGATTTGAATGAGTGATGGTTTAAACCTCAAGATAAAGCCTAAATCTTGTGGTTAAGTTTTTAAGACCACTTTTGAAAGCAGGATATAATGAATGTTGGGAGCGAGAAGTCGACAAATTCTAGTAGAACAATGAAAAGTGGGCCACGGCAGTCGTCGTCGACTCTTTTCCCCCGCTAGTTGGAGAAGTCAGTGGTAACGAGGGCGTCTCTCAAGATTTATTATGGCGAATAAATGGTATTAAAGAAAGAACTCGAGCTCAAATGGCATTCGGAGAAGTCATCTGATAAGTTCTTTTGGGCATCTCCAGTGCACTTTTTGGTTCAGAGCAAAAATGAAAGAAAGTGTTTTTTCATGTGCTCTCAAACGGAAAATTGTTTGTTAGGTTGCGTCAACTTCAAAGTTAAACCTTCCGTCTGGATCCTACCCAAATCGTGGTTCTCAGTCTTGCTTACCGAGCGGAAGTGTCAGCATCAACGGCGCAAAAGGTCCCAATGCCTCTGGCAGAGTGAAGAATGCCGGGGAATTGATTTTCAAGACGACGAAGACCGCTCAAGAGAACATCCCCGGCCTTCACTGTCACCTCCAAAAGGTTGTCTTGACGAATTGTCTTTAAGACTGCATCAAGGAGAATCAGCTTGCTTGGATCTCCCACCCAGGTGTTGAAAATTTGGTAGGCGTTTTTAGGTCTGAGTTCTGGTTTATGGTAAAAGCCTCCAGTAAGCATCTTCTTGCTGAAAGTCACCACATCGGGAGCCTCTTTGAGTTTGAAGTATTCGTGGGCCCACATCTTTCCAGTTGGTCCACCTCCAGTTTGTACTTCATCAATGAGGTAAACGATATCATGCTTCTTGCAAATGTCTTGAAGACCCTAAATATCGAGTTGGATGATTGCTTATCTTCATTTCATGCCTTTCCTCCTTCCTTTCATCCTTCTTGAGTGACAACTTATTACCTGGAAGAAGTTTGCACTGCCATGGTGATCTCCACCCTCGGCTTGAATTGGCTCCACGATGATTCCGACACAAGGATTGTTGTTCTTAGTCTGTCTCTCGAGAATTTCCTCCACTTTGGCCAGACACCTCTTGTCTTCGGCCGCATTTTCTTGGGTATTCTCTTCCAGAGGATACCTATGTATAACGATTGATTTCTTTAAACTTAAACCCTGTTGATATGCAGAATGGTAGTGGCTTCGTTCTTACTTGTATCGTGGGAAATCGGTCACTGGCCAATCGTACAAGGGAACATCGATCTTATGGATTGATTTCGAATGAGTGCATGACAAGGCTCCAGGTGTGCGTCCATGGAAACCGCCATGAAACGATAAGACGGATAATCTTGGTGTCCCGGGAGCCATATTGTCCATGCAAGACTTCATAGCCTCATCACTGGGTGGACTTCCGCCTCTAACTTTATCCATGTACTTAAAGTACATGAGTTTGAAGGCATTCTCATTGGAACATGATCCGCACATCATGGTCACAACCTACGTAGAAAGGAAGAAAACATTGTGGTTACTTTCTGCATCGAAAATCACTTGAATGACAACTCACCTGGTCTAAGCCTGGTGGAGCACAAGACAACAAAACATTTCGGAGTTGTTGAACCCAATCATTTCCGGGATAAACACCCAAAGCTGGCCTATTGATCAATACCCTCTTGGCATGCTCACTATCGAAAGCCTTCAACATATTAGGGTGATTGTACCCTGAAAGCCATCAATATTTTTTACGGACTGAAAATATGAGTTGAAATGTTTTGAGGAACTTACCAAGCGGAATGGACGAAATGCTGGTGAAGACATCGAGCATGGTATTGCCATCGGCATCAACAATGTAGTTACCCAAGCTCTTATCATAGTCAACAAAGAACTGAACAGACTTCATGGCTTGAATCGAATCCAAATCTTTCAGAAGGACCGACGATTGAGGCCCGGGAATCTCAGTCTTAATCATTGGTCTTGAAGGCTCCCCTGATACGAGGCTCCTTGAAGCCACATACAGAGGACGGGACATTAACTTCAACGTAGTGGAGGGTATCATTTTGAAGGCCTGTATCAATAAGAGGCTCGAGTGCGAATGGCGACGTTAATCCACGGTCTGAAATCAAGTAACCTTAAACTGAGTTCAATTGAAGAAGTTGCCAAACAAGTTTTGAGGGCACTTCTGTTATTGAACATTTGGCTGGGATAGTACGTGTTCTCAAACGTACATACATCTGAACGAGTCACAGTGTACAAGCACAATCAAAACATGGGATTGAAATCCTCCAAAAGGATGACAGTAAAATCACTGAACATTTTAGCAAGGCCTCACTTTTTTGCCCTTACTAAGAGTTGAACCCGTCAATGTTTGAGTTCCCAAATGCCACAGCTGGTTCTCAAAGGCCAGCGTGTCGCGTTGTTGTCTACCCTTGCTTTTCGTGCCTCTCCTTGGCTTTCAGTAGTGTTTGGAGCTCTATATACTGTGGGTACTAAGGCGGGCTCGGAATTCTTCAGTTCAGGGTCAATCCTCCACATCCCCCGCTGCTGAGAGATGCTTCAAAATGGGAAAATGAGAGCTCGCTCAGAGAAGTTACGGATCTCGTAAGAATGCTCATCTGTCTTCTGTATTCTCTCGATCTTAGCCTGAACCGCTCATACTAGCACAAAGTACGAATGGTCCAGTTTTTGGGCTCTTCACGATCTGATCTCTCATTACCAACGTTTCTCAGTTTTTACATATTTATGTATGTACTTTATCTCAGACAACTATGGGTTAGGTCACTTAAGAAAAGAATTTTACCTTGTGTTATGGTGGGTCCACGACGAGCTGCAATCTGGGGCCCTTGAGAAACCAACTTGACTGGAAGCAAAGGTGGCCTTGGTAACTAAAAGTGGAACAGGCCTCCCAACAGATTACGTAAACTCTTTTGGGAAAGCGACGAAGCTAGAAAGGCTGACGGGGCCTGCGGCCATAAAAAGAAGGTTCTCAACTTACACTCGAGCTTTGGCGGCTTGAAGGCAGTTGGATGGTACAGGTAAAGGGGTGCTAAAAGCTAGGCTCGAACGACCTTCATTTTATCCCAAGCGAAAGAAATAGAAGTTTTCATTAACACTTTCACTTTTACCAAGGCCCAATCATGGAACACTGATGCCTAGTATTGATCGTAAAAGTCTTTTAAACCCCGAGGGTACCAATGATACGTCCACAATATTTTTTGCACACTTACTAATGGATATTCCTTACTCCCGTTCAAAGTTGGGCCAAACGTTCATTTTATTAATCTTGCTACAAAGGTGTCGCATTGGCCTTTACTGGGGTCTTTGGGAATTGACCAGGTTAACAAAATTTACTACAATATCAAGTGCAAGCGACAAGATTTTAAAATACCGTTTTTCGCTCAAACATTCTCGCACTTTTTGCTCACCCTTTGTTATTTGAGAAATTTTAAGTCCAAAAACGCTAATTTGCTCAACGTCGAAGCGTTGTGACAGATTATGCAGAACTGCAACTCTTTCAATTTTGGAGAGAGAAATACATGGTATGGAAAATAACTTCAAATAACACTTCAACAATAAATCTATGGACTGATTTATCTGACTTTTCATTTGTCTACGTCGAGAGGTGGCAAATTACAAAAAAAAAACATAACCATTTTTTACTACCATCGTTTTGAATGACATGCGAGTCTGCAATAAAAAAACATTGACAACACGAGCAAGGAAAAATTTCTTAGCCGTTCATCCAATTTGGCCTTTTTTAGAAATATGAAGAAATCTTGCCGAACCCCATTCGATTTATTTTTTTTTAAAAAAGAAGGACTGTGAATATTCAGGTAACTAGACATGGTACACTGTGACACGAAAGTTTTGACACCATGTTTATGAGCTTCTACAGGAAAAACAAATTAATGAAAGTTGATGTTCTAATAGTTGGTTTTATCCCCCTTCCTTGCTATGACCTTGGCCAATCTCTTCGGCATACTCAGGCATAACTTCAAGAGCAAATCTTCGTTTAAGTTTGCCCAAGCTTTTTCCAACTTTATTTTTCAATCCTTCCAGGGTTGCTTGGGGTGGGAGCTTGTCGACCTCTTCTTTAAGGACGGATCATAAATTTTCTATCGGATTGAGGTTTGGAGAATATCCTGGCCATTTCCCCTTCCTCCAATACCGTCGAAAATTTGAATCGAGACATCAGTAGTTCATCAGGGTGCAATGAGTCGGCGCTGAATCTTGCATGAAAAAAGCTTTTGACATGTCTGGCACAATGTGGCGTTCCAGAATTGATCTTGTTGTCCTGTTCCTGTTGATGGCCTCCAATCCTTCCTCGGCCAGGATCTTCTCCCTGTAGTACTCTTGGTTGACATTGCATTGAGGGGGCACAAAGTGCAATCTGGATACTCCACGGGATGAAAACATCCCCCCAGACCATAACCTTGGGGTTGTGCTTCTAAAGTTCATTGGGGACAAGTTCTGCTGAATTTCTCACCCAAACTTGATCATCAGTGGCAAATTTGGACTTTGGAAAAAGGTAAAAGAAGCTCTCATCACTCCATATGACGTTTTTCTACTTGTCATCGGTCCAAAGAGCATGGTCCAGGACGAATTTCACATAAGCTTTCTTGATTTTTTTCTGTAAACTGGGGTTTTTGGGATGGGCCAGAGATTTGAGGCTTATCTCACACTTCAAATGGCGTTGTACAGTCTCACAAGACACTGGATGGCCACTCCGAGTCAATCTTGATGTCAACTTTTGCGTTGATTGCCTCCTCTTTCCAATCCTCTTGGCTATGACAATTTTGGCAGTTCTGGAAATTGCTGATGGTCTTCCAGACCGAGGCTTGTCTTTAAGGGTTTGGCCATTCTTGTTGCGCTTCCACCAGCGCTTTACAGAGCTCAATGAGACCCCCAGGGTCTTGGCAAACCTGAACTTGAGTTTTACTGGCCTCCATCACCCCAACGGACCAAGAACGGGGCTCGACTTTCTCCATGACTGAAAAATCTGGACATTGCATTTTTTTGGAAAGGATATCAAATGAATTGAGGTCACCCTTGCTTAAGATGCTGATCGTAGGTCAGTTCTGTTGTAAAGACTTCGCTCAGTTTGTTGACAATCCGAATATTGATACTTTAGAAAAACAAAAAAAATGTATTATGTCGTCAGGAATGGCGGGAAGTTAAAATTTTGCGGAGCTGTTAAAACTTTCGTGTCACAGTGTACCTTCCAAGACTTAAAAAAGTTTTTACTATTGTTTCTGTTTTTTTCGTCATCCAAGAATGGCCGCCAATTTGAAACAAAACTAATATTTTCGTATTTATCTGCTTCGTCGCAAAACTGTTTGACTCAATAACCTAATCACGGTTAGAGCACTATAATAAAATAGAGCGGTGTTTATTGCTGGTGGAGAAGTCATTTTCAAATTCAAAAAACTTTCGAGACCAGAGGCTAGTTTTTTAGACGCAAAGATCGATCTCAAAATCGAACTTATAGTACTGAAGTACGATCTTGAGATCGATCTTTGGCGTCTAAAAAACTAGCCTCAGTTTTGAGGTGTGAATGACAATTGAGGTTGTGAAGTTGAGCAGATATCGTCCGTTAAGGATTTAGGCGTTGTCATCCAAGATGTTGGAAAGTGCGATGATCATATCCAGTTTTATAAAACATATTATTTTGTATCAAGTGGGGAAGACATTTCAAACGTGTGGCTGGATCTATCCAAGGATGGCTCAAGCCAGGATTACTTTCAAAATACACACTGGGTCCGATTAGTACAATGAAAATTCAACGGAACAATACATTTGTTGCAAAAACCTCACATTATAGTACAATGATCGGACCCAGTGTGTATTTTTGAAATTCGTCCTGAAGTACAGTGGTTCCTGATCTATCGCACTTTCAAGTCCAGAGATAGTACTACGATGCTAACTCTGTAACTCGTTGTTAGACCAAAGTTCGCATAAATGTTAATTACATGAATTGTATAAATGATTTAGTTGTTTTCAACGAAACACATTCCTTAAAATCCGCAACCAACAACAAAACAAAAGAATGCGATACCGCATATGTATACATACTAAATACATACATTTGAATTCTGTTAATTAGGTCACCGGCAAAAAAAAACGACATAAGATCACTTAAAACATACTCAAAGACAGTTTTTTGAACATTTTCTTCCAACCAATTCTCAAGTAGTTTAATGGCTGTGTCTACCTTAAACATTGTTGAAATCTGCTCAGCCGTTTGTCTAAATCGTTGATAACATAATGATCCTCCTGGTTGGTCCTTCGCGAATGCTGAACAAAAAGGCCGTTGAAAATAGACCCGCTAACCAGATTTCAGAAATATTTTAAACCAACACTGTTCTCAATATATTTAAGACTTTGTGCAAAAAAATGTTTTCAAATATTTACTTTAAGCATGCTTTAAGTGACATTACAGAGTTTTTGCCCGTGACCTAAATCACCTAATTAACCGAATTCAAATAAATGTTCTGTATTGCATTTGCGTCCCAAAACTGGCCTAATAACTTTCTGGAATTCAAAAATGACTTCTTCAGATTAAAGAAATACCGTGAAGTCATTCAGCTTTGATGCCAAAAGCCTAACAGCCAACTTCAATTATGTATTTTATTACATAATAATCAGTGCTCAAGCTATTGCTTCCATATTTATCGTATCAAAGGGTCCTATTGGTTACATTTTTTCTTTCGCGCTTCTTGGTCTGTTGGACTTTTTGATGCTTCACATTAAGGTTACTTTTCGCGCGTGTCAAGTTGACGCTTCTTTTTCATGACCTTCTTTGATTGGAAATACGTAGAGTTTGTCTCGTTTGAATCTCTCAACCTCGAGTGGTTTAACCATTAGACGAAGCGGATAAGCCACAAAAATACCAGTGTTTATCTGTCTGCTTTTAGCATGTCTTTATTAATCCTATATTTTGCAAATGTTGTTCAGTCGATCAATTTCTGAAGTGTCCTGATTACTTAACTTAATATTTGGTTCAATATTTGAGCCCCCAACCACATTCACTTACACAGAAATTTAGTGTTCTATGCACATGTGTTGGAGTCATGTGGCAATTAAAAATCCCATGCAGAGACTGCTCTCCTGAACAGCATGAACTCAATGGTCCTCGTTAAATATATTATTTTTGTCGTATTTTTGTGTGTGCTCACAGTGATTCTGATGCGTAACATTTTGCCTAGTGTAGAACCCCGAAATTCTTCATTGCCAGTTAAACGGATCGCTTCCAACAATTTGGTTGCACCATCCTTGGAAATGATTAAACAACCAACCCATCATTTGCCAATTCACCAGCACACACCTATCACAAATAGCAATCAACAAAATGACGGGAACACCTCAGAAACATCACATTTTCCATTCCGAATTTGGATGTCCAGCTCCGTTTGTTGGTCTGAAAACACGAATCTCCATGGGAAATCGAACTATCCGTACCGTTTAGCAATAAAATTGAGCTCGAAGTTGTGGCGAGAAAAGGCCGGAGTATCTGTGGTTATTCAAGTGATCTACAACAGCCAAGATGCCGCTAATGAGACTTTGAAGTCCTACGTGGAGGATTTAAGGTAAGGCAGAGGTCTGTAAAAAATGCGATCAAAATCACACGTCAATGTTTTGTTTGTTTTTAATTTAGAAAAGACGGACATGTGGTGTATGCTGTGGAATCCGGTGAGACCGCGTGCAGCCTGAGGGCGCAGATGCAGAGAATGTTTCCTTACACCATAAAAGAGGTCCAGGACGATGACTTGGTCATCACGACAGATGCTGATGCCTTCCTCTTGGATCCTGAGCTTTTGCGACCATTTCAAAATGATCAATACAAGATATGGTTGCTCCTCTATTCGGAGACTTTGACCAATGGAACCACCTTCAGTATGTCTTTTATTGGCATGAGGAACGCCTTATGGCGAGATCTACTGAAATCTGCAGCAAATCCCAAAGAACTTCTTGAAAAGTTTAGGACCAAGCCTTTGGAACATTCAATGGAAGGGTGGTTCGAGGACCAAAGAATTCTGAGTCAAGCCATTTTAGAATCCAGGATCTGTACAGCTCCAGCCAATAACTCGATTTGGACCAAAGTTGGCTTGGTCCCAAGTGGATTAAATGAGACACAAACACCGGATTGCTTCTATGGGTACAATTTAGAGTATTGCAATATTTACCGACAAAACGTAAAAGGCGGGTGTAAATGGTGGCACGGACATCCTCAAGACGATCCATTAAAAGTGCAAAGAATTTATGACGAGAGCTCGAGAACTGGTACTCTGAGTTGGATATTCAACAGATAAGATGCAAAATTGCCCTCTCTCTCTCAAAATCTGCATGCATGTGTTTCTCACGACCATGCAATTTGAGAATTGTTAAACTTCAAACTTTGTTTGTTGAAGGCATTTCATTCAGAATTTGATGTGGAACAATCAACTTCCTGCAAGATTAATTTGCCACCAAAGTTTTGGAATGTTTAAAAATGATGGATCGAATCTTTTTAAATTGTAATGAAAGGCTTGATTTCGCACGGTAGCATTTGTTATTGTCAAACACGCAATATCTACGTGAGTTTTTCTAATTCTATGAAATTAAAGAATAGTTTATCAGACGCTTGACATCAAACATACAGTACTCTTTCCATGTAGCATAAATGCATCAAGATGAAAAACAAAGGCAAAATCAAGATTCGTAGTAACCATCAACGCTTGTATGCCAAAATAGTTGGGGAGCTGGCGAAAAAATAGGGACTTTTGCACCCGCAGAATATTTTGTTGCAAAGTTTTGTGCATCTGTGCTACTGATGTGTTTCGAGTTGGATTTTTGGCAGAGTTTTGTCATTTTGGTTTTTAGGGTCAAAAATCTGACCACAACTAAACTTTTCAATAGGCAATAGACCTTATCTACCATAAAATATGGCAGCACTGCCAACTTGAAATCCATTTTTACAACTGTCCATGGAACGCGAAATCAAACTAGTTCGAGTGTTGCCAAATTGGTCCCTGTTCAGGTCTTTGCAAAAAGTTCATTACAACCGGCCCTTTTTAACAGTGATGAACTTCGAGTCAAAACTGGCAGCACTCCTGGTTCGAAACACATCACTAGGGGTGAATATTTTAGGTTAACTTTTTGGGCAAATTATGACATAATTAGGTTGCCCAAAATTACGTTTTAGGTTTTTTAGGTTGAATAGATTAAACCTTTTTCAGAGGCTTTTCAGGCCAAATTTAGCCCTTTATTTATTGCTCTATAGCACTTTACTCTTTGCAAGAGTTAAAGCATGTGCAGAGACAAAGGCAGTGAAAATTTTATTCGGCAGTGGGGGAGGAAAGTGGTAGAAAATGGCAAAAAACACCAAAAACGAGATCGAAAATTGTCGACCTAAAAAAGGAGCTCTGAAATATTTGACCTAAAAACGAGATCGGATATTTTGGACCTAAAAAATGAGCTCGGAAATTTTCGACTTAAAAACAAGATCAAGATTTTTCGACTTAAAAAAGAGATCGAAAATTTGCGCCCTAAAAACAAGCTCAAAAGTTTTCGTCTTAAACAAGAGATCGAAAATTTGCGCCCTAAAAAACGAGACGAAATGATTGCAAACGAGAAAATTTTCCCTCAAAGGTGACAGAATGTGGCTTCAAAAAAATGCAGTGAGCGCCCGTAATTTGCAGTATTTCAAACAACTTTTGGCAATGTTTGCCTAAAATCAACTGGTAACGCTAATTCGACTTGTTGATGGGATGCAAATCATTAGGGACGGGCAGAAAGTGCAAATAATCTTACCCTTTTAGTTACCAAAACTTGCAAAAAAATGTGCCCAAAAGTGCAAAACAAAGTGCAGAAAAATGTTGAAAGTGCAAATAAATGTAAAAAAAGAGCAAATAAATGTCGAAAAAAGAGCAAATAAATGTCGAAAAAAGAGCAAATAAGTGTCAAAAAAGAGCAAATAAATGTCAAAGAAGTCCAAATCAATGTCAAAAAAGAGCAAATAACTTGCATTTGGACTTAAAACGTCATTCATGGAGTACCCACGGCTCCTAATTGAGCAGAAGTCATTTACAAGTTCTAAAGACATTTGAGACTAGTTTGAGGTGAAGAGACAATGCCGCACAAGTAATAGAGTTCTATTAATTCGTTCACTAGCAAAAAGGATATAAAGTCCCTTAAAATATACCAGAAAACAACCTTCTGAATTTTTCATTCCTAAGGTGGTCTCGTGGATGTATGTACCTAAAATATTGTCGAAATATATTTAACAATTGTTTTATATGGCTTTACATCACTCATCAACTGTTCTCAAATACTTTTGGAACTTAAAAGTCATATCTTCAAGTCAATTAAACAATGTGTACTGCTACATTAATGTATCCTTAGCTTGATGATTTTAAGTTTATAACGGCCTTTTTTAGAAATAGCGATCTTTGTAGGCATCAAACATATGTAATTCCGCAATCTATATTGTTTGTAGATCCTTCCATACCATAACAAGAGTTTCTTTAGGTTTGCTATTTGTTGGTTGCATGCAATGAGATTCTTTTGTCTAATCTTTAGTTTAGTAAACAGGATGTTAGTTATAGTTAAAGCCAAGATGGAAAATAAAGTGTGAGGTTTGCGTCTGAAATGCACATATTTCTTCAAGGTGCTAAGAATAGTTGATTGCAAATGCAAGCTTTTTCGACTAGTTCAAAATTTGATCTTGAAACTAAAAATCTTTTCAAAAGCCACTACATTTTTTTAACAATTTGTCAATTTTGTCCAAAAACGTAAATAAAAAGTGCAAATAAAGGTGAAAAGTGCAAAAGTGCAGAAAAATGGGTTTATGTTACCAAAATTTTTTTTACACTATTTGCCCGTCCCTACAAATCACTGTGGCTCCCACTCCTCTTTCATCTTCCTTTGTTCCTGTGTTTTTTAAAGACACTGGGGTAAGGAACCTTATTGTGCAAATGACTTTAGGATAAGAAAAAAGTTAATTTTAGCTTGAAAACTTAGTTTTAGGTAAAAATTGCACAAAATAGGCGTTTTAAGTTAAAACCTAGGTTTTTAGGTAAAACCTAAAATATTCAGCCCTACACATCACTAATCTGTGCCTATTCTAGCAGATCTGTAGTAAAGGAACGACTTAAAAACCTTCCGTTCAACTATTGAACTCTGCAATTTGCTCTAACAAATCCAAAGTGATGAAAATTAAATTTCCCAATAGGAAAAACTTACATTTCAAAAACGAAAAAACAATGAGACATCAAGATTTGATCAATTCTCGTATCATAGCTCGTATGCTATGATGACGCTCAATAGTTGACTTGCAAGTTTACTTCAGAGTGTGCTTGCCTGGTTTTCTCCATCAATTTAGCTTTTTTCGAATGTGAATGTTTTGATCTTGATATTCCCGAACATCTATGAACGTTCGCTTGCCCGCTTTCAAAGCCGTCACCTCCCAATTTCAGCTACCCCACATTTCTCCTTTTGTCTCTTCCTTGCCCCCTTTTCAACTCCGCGCTCACGAACAGGTCAGAGGGTGTGCAATATTTGACAGCAAATTCGAAGAAACACTGAAAGCAAGTTCGCTGGCATTGAAGTGTTCAAATGGGAATGCTTCAACGACGCCGGAGAACTTCACTCTTCCCATGCTTCTCGTTGATCAAACCTCATGTTAATGTCAAATAGTGAAAGGTTTTACTAGAAGTTGACTTGAAGTCAATGCTACTAGCCAAGGATGGCTCAAGCCAGGATTACTTTCAAAATACACACTGGGTCCGATTAGTACAATGAAAATTCAACGGAACAATACATTTGTTGCAAAAACCTCACATTTTAGTACAATGATCGGACCCAGTGTGTATTTTTGAAATTCGTCCTGACGTACAGTGGTTCCTGTACTAGCACACCTTGACGCACGCTTAGCATATCAGCTAAAATCTCAAGAAAATGTTAAATTCATTGAAAAAGTCAGAATCTGTTAAAAAAAAGAGGATAATTGTCAAGAGCACAATCCAAGATACATATTGTGTAAAATAGTAGGATTGGAAAGGCGGAAAAACTTTAACACCAGAACTTCTGACGCTGGTGAAAATGTGATTGTAATTTGTTAATGACTATTATCAATTACATCGATTCAAATGTGATTAATTACAATGTCTTGAAAATGTAATTGCAATTCAAAATTTGTACCGTTTCCTTCGTTTTTATTTTTTTTATTTTGTAATGAAAGGCTTGATTTCGCACGGTAGCATTTGTTTTTGTCAACCTCGCAATATCTACGTGTGTTGAGTTTTTCTAATACTATAAAATTAAAGAATAGTTTATCAGACGCTTGACATCAAACATACAGTACTCTTTCCATGTGGCATAAATGCATCAAGATGATCCAAAGGCAAAATCAAGATTCGTAGTAACCATCAACGCTTGTATGCCAAAATAGTTGGGGAACTGGCGAAAAAATAGGGACTTTTGCACCCGCAGAATATTTTGTTGCAAAGTTAGAGTTTAAAAAATTCAAAGAGTTTAATGGTATGTATCATTTCATCCACAGTCCTCAATATATTTTTCTTCTTCTTGATACCCTTTTCCCTTTTGGTTTAATCTTCTTGAATGGTTTTGTTTTTTGTTAAAGGGCAGTATGTTTCAATAATGTGCCTAATTTTAGGGACGTCATTCAGCCTCCTTGGTTCGTCTCGAGTACTTTCTGAAATGTCTGTTAAATGAAATCCGAACAACATTTCGAACTTGTCTGAAAATAAATCCAACTTCAGGTTGATTGAAACCAGGATATTGGTTATTCCAATTCAAAATTTGTACCGTTTCCTTCATGTGGAATTGGAATATAATCAAGCCATTGAACAGAAGGAACAATCGCCAAAAGGTTCAATGGTGCAATGCCCAAGTTCCACAAATGGGGACAAATAAACGTCAAAGATGCAATTGAGTTAGAGGCCCTAGAATTTAGATTGGATTTCGATTGAGTCAAGATTTTTTGCAATTTTGAAAATCCTTGAGGTATGTAGCAACGAGCATGCTTGAAAAATAAGTACAAGTTGAGGCCAGACCCATTGGTTGTCTTTCGACTGCACATGTCAGCAAAAGGTTATGTTTTTATGAATCATGCTTTGGCTCAAAATTGTACCTATTTTCAGTACAAGGCAATCTTTATGGCATATTCGTCCATGAAATGTTAACAATGTTTACCATGAGAGTAAATCAGTAAATGGTATTTTTGCTTCTTAAAGACAGGGAATGATTTGAACAGAAGTATGATGAAACACTCACAAGAACAAATCTAGATCCCTCTGATTGAACAAGTCTCCTTTGGAGTTGGTTTCAAAGCATTTGCTCTTAATCACCAAGCTGAACGGGTCAATTTGAAGAAACACCAAGTCCTTCAAACTCTCTATCTGGAACAGAAATATTTCAAAAGAAAGTTTCTCTAGCTTTGAAGGAACCTGATACACAGATTTAACCAGAGAATAAAAGCTATGTTTTTAAGGACACCATGAAGTATGGCGGCGGCACTAGGAATCTAGGGTTGGCGTGAAACGCCACACAACAATGACTTGCTTTTGAAAGGCAAAAGAACATAGTACATTAAATGGGTCCCTTTTTACAACCATTCACTACAGTTTTGAACTTTAAAAGCAAAAATATCTCCAATTGCAACGAGCTATCAAACTACTAATTTGCAATTGTTTCAACCGCAACGATTAAAGATATGAAAAAATGTAAAAGCTAGAAACTAGTACAGCATAATCGCTTTTAAAATTGGTTCCGAATTCTGAAAGGTAACTAAATTTTCGGAGCTCATTAGATTCTCTGAAACGATTAACACAATCCCACAGTAAACCACACCAACCCAATCCGATTTGAATACCATATTGGGCCGATTTGGGCCTCTCTCAAAAGCTGCCGAATTGATTCTTCAATAAAGGCAATAAATACTTACAATTTCCTGCATTACCAAGGTAAGTAAAGGATGATTGGCTGCCAGTATTAGCACACCCGTGTCTATTTTAGCTCCGAGAGCCATTGTTCCAAAGTTGCCATCAAAAATGGAAGGGAAGGATTTCACTGTGATGAGGTCTTGTGCAAGAAAGATGCCGCCTTTCAAATAAAGGATGACTGTTTTGATTATGTCTTCTCTAAGTTGCTTATTGTGAATTGTGTTTGCCATGATATGCTTCGAATAGGGAGCCAATGGCGATGACAGGAGCAAACGAGTAAAGTTCAAGAAGTGAACGTGAACAAAAACAAGATCCGGGGCTGGAAAAAGATAATCATTAAAGCGAAGATTGAATGATATTGACCTTTGGCCCGTAAGAACATATTTTGAGATTTTTAAACTTTCATGT
Source organism: Tigriopus japonicus (assembly GCA_010645155.1). Lineage (NCBI taxonomy): Eukaryota > Metazoa > Arthropoda > Copepoda > Harpacticoida > Harpacticidae > Tigriopus > Tigriopus japonicus. Next base: position 9,272,626 of record CM021317.1, read on the forward strand.
AACGAAATTTTCATAGTTCTCTTTTAAGTGCATCTCTTTTTCCTGTTTTTTAAGCACCCCAATTTCAGCCAAAAGCTCTTCCGATCCACCACTTTTTTACTGTACAATTAACCGGTTTGTGATAAATTGAGACCATTCATTGTACTGTTGATAGAGCTCGCTACTGCGGTAATACCGTGGTCTATGTACTGTTTTACCAAACAGTACAATGAAATCGGTCGGTCGGAAGATATCCAGTACTCTAGATATCTGGGATCAGTAAAATGTGCAAAAATTTGCTGCAATTTTTTACTCTTGGCAGAAAAAGTTTTACACATAAAAAAGATCCTGATCAGAAGAGGAAATTAAATTACTTAGGGAGACCGAGGAAAAATTGATAGATGAAAGAATCTCATTACTCGAAAGCAACTCAAGTTCCTTTGTTTCCCTATACTGTGTTTCTAGTATTCCAAGTTCAAGTGCTCTAAATGACGCTTGCAACTCTGTCAATAAGAACGGACTTTTAAAGAAGGAAATTATTTTTGAAGAATATTCAGCAACATGCTCAGTCATCGATTGTGAGGTATGTCGCTTCAATGCCACCTAAATATGAAAATGTTCAAGTCGCCCCCATTCCAACTTTTTATGCCCCTCCCCTCCCAATTTTATCTCTTATTTTATCATATTTTGTTTTACTGAAGTGCATTTTCTTACGATTTTTGGCTCACCTCAGAAGGCTAACGATGAAAAAAATAGGCGTTGCAGCTTGTCTGTTAACTACATCTACATCTACGTACATTTTTTTTTTTTTTTTGTGGGGGGGGGGGCGGATTTTTCAATACCGCTACAAGGAATGGGATTCTCTGTAAAGAGAGTTAATCATTATTATAGTTTCAATAATCAATGTTTATATGAAATTTGATCTACCAATGAGTTACTGTTGGCAGATCTATACAACCCTTGTATAGTGGGTTGGTCAGGAATAGTATTTAAGAATTTGTCCAATCCTGCCTTAAATGCTGTTAGAGGATCAGCTCCTACATATTCCCGACGAAGGCAAATAGGCAACAAATTGAACAATGAAGGAGCCCGATAAAGAAGAGAGGAGGACTTCATTGTTCGAACTAGCCTTGATTCCTTAGGATTTGGAGGTGCTCTCAGGGCGCACGTAAAACCTCTACGATCGCTACAACTGATCTCAAATCCTGGGTTAGGACAGAGTCCATGAATGCTCTTGAAGACATAGAGTATCAGATACCTTTCATACCTTCTCTGAGTATTGTACAACCCTAACTTCTGGAGCCTCTCCCAATATGAGAGCTCTCTCATTCCTGTGATGTTCCTAGTAAAACATATTTGGACCTGCTCGACCTTTTGCAAACCTGCTGAACTCATTGGAGCCCAAATGGGTGAGGCATATTCAAGATGACGCTGAACAATCGACTTGTACAGAGTTAGCATCGTAATACTATCTCTGGACTTGAAAGTGCGATAGATCCAGTCGCATGTTTGAAATGCCTTCCCCACTTTCAACTGGATATGCTCATCAAACTTTCCATCATCTTGGACGACAACTCCCAAATCTCTCATGGACGATACCTGCTCAATATCACAACCTCCATTGTCTTTGAGAGGAACATCTAATTTTGACGCCCCATACGTCATTGTGCGGAATTTCATCCCGTTCAATGCCATGTTACTCTCGCCAACCCAGGAGTAGACCTTCTCCAAGTCCTTAACTAAACATTTCGAGTCCTGCCCATTCCTTCCACAAACTAATTTTGTGTCATCAGCTTATGAAGAAATACTGGCTTTTGTTTTAAACTTCTGGAGAGGAGCAATAAAGAGAATAAACAAGAGCGGACCTAAGATTGAACCTTGCGGAAAACCTGACTTGACATGATACATGCCGCTAAAAGATCCTTCGACTTTAACTATTTGCTTCCTTTCGCATATGAAACTATCAATCCAAGTCAGGACCTTACCCTGGACCCCTAACTCTTTGAGTTGATCGAGCAAAAGACCATGATCTACCTTATCGAAGGCCTTGGCAAAGTCAAGATAGACTACATCAACTGACTCATGACTTTCGAGCCCTTCAATGATTTGCTCAATATGATCAACCAATTGGGTTACTGTACTAAAATGAGCTCGAAACCCATGCTGTCCAGAAGGAATTAAATCATGGACTTCCAAATAATCTACAAGCTTGGACTTCATAATCTTCTCAAAAACCTTTGCAACGCTGGAGGTCAGAGAAATGGGCCTATAATTACTAGGGAGTGACTTATCTCCGCCCTTAAAAATTGGAACGACATGAGCTACTTTTAGAGAGGAGGGAAACTTGCCCTGATCTAAAATGCAACGCATCAAATAGGAGAAAACAGGGGCAAGAATCTGTGAACATTTCATCAGAAACTGAGATGTCACACCATCAGGTCCAGGAGAACTCGAGAGCTTTAAGCTCTTGATGGCCTCAAAAGCATCTTGATCTGTGACTACCAGATCCTCCAGTCGATTATCCTGACTATCAATGCCAGTCTCATCAAAAACATTGCTACAGTCATGGCCTGCTCTGACTACCCTTTTTGGAATTGAAAATACACTTGAGAACTGATCTCCAAGCATACTGGCGATCAGTTCTCAAGTGTATTTTCAATACATTACATTACATACATTCAATACATTGTGGAAAACTTTAGGAAAAAAGTTTCAAAAACCTCAGTGACTATGTTTCTACTGTAATAAACTTACCCATCCCAAAGTTTTGACTTTGACTGTCGACTAACAAATAAATGGGCACCTTTGGATTCTGTCGAGCAGCACTCTCGAAGGCACAAGAACCTAGGAAAGAGGACCTCGTAGCATTAAGATCACTTTCAATGAAGAAGATGGCCTTATTTCTGGGAAGCTCCTCATGATCTATCTCCGAAATAGGCCTGGAACGAATGGGAGGAACAAAAGAAAGCAAGTCCGATTCAGACTCATCTGAAGAGTTTGATCTAAGGATAAATGTATCGTGATGGTTATTGGACTTGTTGGTGCTGATAATTATAGATAGGTTTGATAAGCTTACTCTGCAAAACTGATTGATACCGAGATGACCCAAACTAAGCAAATAACAAGGATCAGAATCACTCGGAAAAGCAAGAAACGGCGGCACAACCTATAAGGGAATTATTCGGAAAGGTTAGAAGTTAAATCAAATTTTAATCAACATTGCTTCATATTTTTCAATCATGCCAATGCAGCTAAATGCTCGTTTAATTTGAAATTTAAAAAGTCAGTTAAAATTAACGACATCCATCACACAGACTATTGGCCTTTTTGCATTCGCTCCTCTTTTTTTCATGAAGAGCTAATATCTATGGAAGTCCATATGATTCTGTTAAATAGTGTCACGCATTAGAATATATAGTTAGTAATCAGGTTAAGGCTTCTCCAATGGGAGAACGATGTCACTTGATGGTGGTTTTATTTATGGTTGCACATTTTAATTTCGTGTCCTTTTTGCCGTTAGAACATTAGATCGCGTGGTTCATTTTTACTAGAGTGGTCACCACCCTTTAGAGAGGGGAATTGTTACATTGGTTTGCAAAACACAAAACTATGTCTAACAGAAAAATAAAAAGGTTTCCCCAACAACTCACGTTTTATAAATGATTGGAGCGTATGGTAAAATTGTTCAACATTGATACAATTGTTCCTAAATATTTCATGGGATATGTCACAGCAGACTAGGTTTTTCCATGGGATTTTGAGGACTACTAAAATTCACTAAACTATCTGGAAGATGAGAAATCTAAACTTTTAAGTTGAAACTTAGAGAGTTAGATGAGACTTACGACGATAATCATGATTTGTTCCTGCAAATGAGATTCAGCCTGTGTTGAACAAATAACGCATTTCGATTTTTCAGCTTTAACGAATGTCAAAATGAAAAGTTTTTTTCAAAATTGCAAGGCCTAAAACTTAGCCAACTCTAGAATGAATAAACGAATGAATACTTCTGTTACTACTGTAGTATAGGTAGCAAAAGTAAGGTCTCATTTGCAGAAGGAGGCAAATGATGGATTCTTCTTGGATAGCCTCGTCGTTAACAAATTAAGTGGATCTTGTTTGAGCCCCACTTTGTACACCTAAGCCCCAAGCGACGAGTGACTTTCATTCAACATTTTTGAATTGCATCTCAAACCAAATGAAGTGTTAAAAAGTAATGATGAACCGAACACGCTTTAGGTTTGGCTTCAATTTTGTCAACTGAAACCGAAAGTTGACTTTCAAAATGGAGAATAAAATGTAGTTTGGGAGATATTCGAAGAACATTCATACCACCTTCCGATCCCTCACTATCAAGAAGCCATTCAGTTTGGGGCTATTGTAAAAAAAATCTGAGATGAGGAGAAACCTGTCTCGTTCTAGTGCACCTCTCATAAAAATTGATGGTTTTTAAGTGATTTGTCGATCCTAAGCTGGAATGCACCATTGCAAAGATTTTTGAATTTGATTTAAAAATCGGTCCAAATTAATCATCTATCAAAATGAGATCCATGGTTCTCATTACGACTAGCAACTTTAAACATACGTACCATATTAGTATTTTTTTCGAAAGCATCCTCTAAAACGCACGCACTCTTTTGGAATGATCAAATAAGCACAAGCCACGGCAAAACTAGAAATTAACTAAATGGTTGGAACTGAACACAGGTGCCTATCGATCAATAATTATGAACACATAACGAGATCTAACACGTGTGAAACAATCCTGGTGCGCGGAATTAATCTCGCCTAAACATGAGGTACTTTTGCTCCAAAGGTTTCATTCAGGAAATCGAGAGACAAATTAAGAATATAAAACTAACTGGGAAAAGACACGGCTCATGGAGGTAAAAGAAGTTCAGTTTAAAGAGACAGAATACGAAAAAAAAATATTATCCAATAATCTAATATCCAATAATTTCAATGGATTTGATTAATTTGGTGAATTCGAGTTAAACTTTATGAAGACTTCTATCATATCCCCCCCCTCATGTTCGTTCACGTAAAACGGGATGGCAAAATTGACAAAGAACTTTGAAAATTGAAAAACGATTCCACATGGTTGTATGTATCTTCTTAAGTGATGTGTTTCGAATCAGGAGTGCTGCCAGTTTTGACTCGAAGTTCATCACTGTTAAAGATGGCCGGTTGTAATGAACTTTTTGAAAAGACCTGAACAGGGACCAATTTGGCAACACTCGAACTTGTTCGATTTCGAGTTCCATCCATAGTTATAAAAATTTCGATTTCGAGTTTGCAGTGCTGCCATATTTTATGGTAGATAAGGTCTATTGCCTGTTGAAAAGTTTAGTTGTGGTCAGATTTTTGACCCTAAAAACCAAACTGGCAAAACTCTGATAAAAATCCAACTCGAAACACATCAGTAATCTTTTTGGTCAAAAATGCGCTTTAAGGAAATGGCCGGTTTTTGTTTCCACTCATTGACACACAAAGGAAAATGCCACAGGGGTAGAAAGCAAAGTTTTTGTATCGTAGATTGCAGTGATCAACAAAAGTTTGCAAAGTTTAGAAATTTTAGAACCTCGGAGTTTAAACTAGTAGCTTTAGTAAGTACTAAGGTATCTCTTTTTGTACAATGTTCTTGCACCTTTTTTGAGTAGTTCAGAAATGTTTGGCTCTTCTTTTGCATTTCATTGTGTAGTCATTTATTCAAATTTGAAGTGTATTGTTCTGGAGATCAATCAATATTCCTTCAGTTTGTCACACTACAAAAATGCATTCTACTTAAGTATTCACTTCTTCCTTTTTTGAGCCTGTTTGAAAAATGTCACTCTGAGTCAAACTAGAGTTCTAGGGAGAAAAATGTCATCCCAGCCAGCCGCTTGCTGGCACTTCAGACCCCCCCTTGCACGGCTAGAGTTGGGCAGGATCACCCAAAAGTGTCCTAAAAAGAAGAGTGACCTGACAGCCCAAGCAGAATGAGATCATCGCAAAAAAACCATGAGTTTGGTGTAACATTTCTCTTCCTAGAACTCTTAATTAAGGTTAAGGAAGCCAGAGTGGCCACGCATACTAGCGCGTTCTTAAAACCGAGTGTATGTGCTTCCCCAGACGGCGTAGGTTCGAATCCTGTTGGTGTCGGATTGAAGCTGTCGGGATAAATCCTTTTTAAGGAAGCCAAAGTAGCCGAGCGTACTAGCGTGTAAGTTGCGTAAGTGCTTCCCCAGACGGCCAAGGTTTGAATCCTGTTGGGGATAGAATTGACACTGTCGGGAGAAATGCTTTTAAGGAAGCCAGAGTGGCCACGCGTACTAATGCGTTCTTATAAGAGCCGAGTGTAAGTGCTTCCCCAGACGGCGTAGGTTCGAATTCTGTTGGGGATCGGATTGAAGCCGGCGGGAGAAATCCTTGTTCACAGGGAATTGGATTCCGTGTTGCGGTAGTAGAAAATCCGTAACCAAAAAATAACAAAAATAATAATAAATAAGTCAAACTACAGCTCTCAAATATAGAGTGAAATCATAAGATGCGACTTCTTGCTGGCGCAGGCGTTCAGACCCATGAAGCAAAATTTCACTAAAATAGTGTTTAATCATAACCATTTTTCAAATATTGGGAAATGTCCAATCGTGCCAACGACTTTTTTCAAAAATGAGGACCATGATCAGATTAAACCGTTTGTAAGGTTTAATCAGCGGGTCTACCTTTAAAATAATTGAAGAAATTGGTGTTCAATGTATCCATCCATTTTGACAATTCTTCAATATTCTTTGAGGGGTCAGTGCTTAGATTTGCTCTATGAAAGTGTTTCAAGACTTTCAATATCATTTTTCAAGGTCAGAGTATCCTAATGAAGATATTTTGTTAAGGTGTTCATTTTAGATAAGTTTCAGTATTAAATCTCTTAAAACCACTAAAATCATTAATCAAGATCATCAAGATTTCTAGGCATGCTTCACGTATTTCTTTCTAATAAATTCAACAAAAAATCTTATTTGGTATTCTGATTCTATTAATTCTTGTCGGCAGTCCTAGAATAGTATTTTCATGAACAATATTTAATTTAAGAAATCACCGAATGCCCACCATAGGAAGAAAATGTTCCAAATTTGCAATTACTCCAAATGGGGTTAGAGTATCTTGCGGTTTTCAAGGGTTTTCAAGCATTTTCAAGGATTCGTGGAGAGTAGCGTAGGCCTCCTAGTAAAGTCAACTACCAAGTAGCTTTGACATCTTGCTTCGTCTTAATTTCTTGCTAAAGGTTAGGGGACAGCAATTGCAGAATTCGTTGCAAGGTTTAACAACAAACTTCCTATTGTTGGATTGATTATTTCTTACAAAATTCGGTTCCTAACTCTGATTTTGTGTGCCATCCCATCCATATCATTGAAAGATTACTGTCAAATCCACATCAAAGAATCTCAAACAATAATTCAAAGGCTTTGGTATTTATTCAATGTCCTTGCAGATGAGTCGGAACGATGGTTCCATATTCTGTGTAATATTCTCCGTTGCATAACACGGATCCCCACATTGAGTAAGTGCCTCTAGTGATAATGGTGTGGTTTGAAAACCTCATGATGGCCAAATCAAATCCAACACTTTCGGGGGAGTCTCCATCCCCATCGCCAACAAAGAACAGATCACCCTCTTTGTTTTCAATATTCTCCCGACACCATTTCATATCATCCGATACCAACAGGAAAGCCACATTTTCGTACTCCTCTCTGAAATCCAAAATTGAAATGGAATTGATAATCCGTATTGTACTATCAGTTAGTAATGCACAATGGCAAGGTAAATCATAAATTAACAGACGCTACAGATTGTTTACGAGACCTGAAATAATCCATGGCATCATGGAAATAATCGGGACCCAATGGATCCTGTTGGAAGTTGTCCTTCATGAACTTGAGGCCATCTGTGCGTCTGTTATGAATGCCCACATAGGTGACTTCTTTGGGTTTAAGACCCATTTTCTTGGCCACACCTTTCATGGTCTTTTTCATTTTGGTCATGATCGATGGCTTGAATTGGAGCGTTTTCCGCAAGAATGCCACGTATTCGGTTTGCATCTTTTCTTGTTCTTTTGACCAATGATCCTCAGGCCTGAAAAGACAAGCAAAGCTCAAATGGATTTCGGATTCGTTAAAAAGTGTTCGGAGTTGCTTTCTTTTGCCAAAAAATAAAGAGAGATCCAAATTCTTGTATGTACAGGTACACAGTAATTAAAACAAAGCCTAAAAACGTCACTCACTAACTGGAGGTGAACAAGGGCATAGCTGTTTTAGAATCGCAACTGAGAATTTGGAGTGTATAATTGATTTCCCTTCATACGTTGACCCTAATTGAGTTCAGCCACGATATTACTGAATTTAAAAATCAATAAGTCGTGCCAGAGAACATAAATTAAGGTCAAAGATTACGTCTAAAACACACCCAAATATTTTTTACCACTAGATGGCGCAGAAAACCACGCGTGCTCTAACGGCAAGCATTTTTCGAACAAGAGAGGGCATTCAAGGCAAGGCAGGAACCACTGCACATCAGGACGAATTTCAAAAATACACACTGGGTCCGATCATTGTAGTAAAATGTGAGGTTTTTGCAACAAATGTATTGTTCCGTTGAATTTTCATTGTACTAATCGGACCCAGTGTGTATTTTGAAAGTAATCCTGGCTTGAGCCATCCTTGGGCAAGGTTAGCTGAATTGTGAGAAAGTCATCTAGGTGACAGAAATGGCAGTTTTCTTTAAATTGGTCCATGAGGTATCATTACAGGGTTGCGATGATTCTTGGAATAAGCTCTTGTGGCTCAAGACCTCCTTCGCCCTTTTGAAGATGATGTAGCCACAGTACATTTTGACGTTTAAAATTTGTACGCTTAGTTTGATTTGTACGAAAGTTTTAAACTCTATATACTTAGTCAAGGATGACTCTACGAACTAGTACATTGGTTCTTGACTTAGTCAAAATTATAATTTTACAATTAAGTCTATGAGACTAAATTAAAATTCGGTTAACCCGTAAAAAAAAGATGATACATGAAACTAGCTTCTAAAGGACTCAGAAACTTCGATTCATACCTTGGCCTTGTTTCCTCATCTGATATCATTTAGTTTGCGATGGAGTGAATTCAATAAATATTAGCTCATACCAACTATTACTCGTTTATTCTTTTGACATAAGCCTATTTACCTATAACCAAAGGGAAAATCCGGATGAGTGGGAAAGAAATTCAGGATTTTCCCCTTGCGATACGATTTGTCCGTCAAGATCTCCCTAATATGCGAATGGTAAGGAGTAAACGGGATCTTTTTAGGATCACAATACACACTATCAATCACTGGTACGGAGATCGAGTCCTCGGTGAAGATCCCCAATAAATACTGTCTACACTCAGCATTAATATACGCTTCCATACCTAAAGCGTTCTTGAAATGTGATAAAAGAGCATAACCCAAGAGCTGGTTGCCCAATCGTCCATTTGCCACGCCATAAATAATTGTTTTGGAGTCCGGGCCAAACTCATTAATATTGAACTCTCGGCACGGTTTCACTTTCTGACACGAATCACTATCACAAGTATCTTCTCCTTGGATGAAGTTCACAGATAAACATATTAAGAAAGCAAGACTGTTTAGCCCCATCTTGACAATTGCCCTCGTGAAGTACTGACTCTCGTCCAAAACGGAGGAAGAAATGTGCTGTGTAACAACAAGTTATCATGTGTTGCCTTATCATTTACGTGTCTAGTCGGCAACCACGGGTTTGCTCCCCGCTAGTGTTTGTACCTGTAAACCATTGGTTTGAAGGTGTGCAACATTGAGCTTCACAAGAGAACATGCATGGGAACGGAGAACCAGATCAATGGGAAATTTACTGATACTGCATATCACCATAAGCAAACAATTTAAATGTGCCATAATCGGCATTACAAAAGCTAATGTAACATAAATATATTTTTGAGGAAGTCGGCAAGTTTTGTTTTTTTCTAAAACAAAGGTTTTAAAAAGATATCTTGCGAGGAGATAATCTTGCTTATACGTAGGGTTATGTATTTTGCTGGTTATCGACAAATGTTTGGATAAATCATGGAATTAAATGGTTTAGTGAGTGCAACATTTACATTTTCACAATAATTAGAAAAATATCGCCATTTAATTTCGCAATGTAGGATTAGAATTTTTGCACTTATTTCTAGTCTCGGGACTTTAAAGATGATTAAAACCGCGAAACGCATTCCGGAGATATTTGTTTTTTTGTGTTGTTGGTGTCATTTCAGTAGGGACGGGCAAAAAGTGCAAATTAAAAGAAGCTTTTGTTTACCACTTGTTGCACAAAAATCAGCCCAAAATCGTAAAATAAAATGCAGAAAAAGGTCAAAAGCGCAAATAAAAACCAAAAAAGCGCAAATAAAATAAATAAAAGCAAAAAAAACTGAGATTTCTGAAACAAAAAGCTTCTGATACTTTTTTGTCATCTGCTTGTTATTTTTCAATATTGAAGAGCAAAATTTAGATATTGAAGTAGTAGTAATCAATACTATGTTAGCCTACGCTGGGAGCCGTAAAATCAGATTTAGTTTTAAAATTTGAAAAAAAAAATCTTCAAAAAGTAAACATTTTCAAAGGAGAAATAGCAAACTCTCAACAATTTGTTCAATTTAGGCCGAATTCGTAAAAAATCGTGCAAAAAAAACAAATATCTTTTTACACTCTTTGCCCTTCCCTACATACCAGAGTAGTCATACTTTGAGCCATCTAGTGTCTTTTCAAGTGGCAACAACTTACACATTCTATGACATGCATGTGATTGCCAAAAAGCAATGATCGTAGGTTAGTTTTGGACCGACATAAACGTCGATTGAGAATTGCGAATTGGCCTGCAATGTTTTTTTGTTAAATTGAGTGAAAAGTATGACCATTGAAAAAAAAATCACATTGGATTCATGCTAAGGTCCACCTGGAAACACTTGTAGATCCATTTGAAGTCCCTTCATCGAGTCAATATAGCAATGGATGAGTGAAGTCGGACGAACTCAGCTGAAGATTTGGGCGGCCAAACTGGCTAGGGATGGATCAGAACGAGACTTGGGCTTAAACTCATAGTTAAAGTTTAATTCATGAGGGAAGAGTTCGTTTTGATTGATTGTCAAAACGAAGAATGGGAATTAGGTTCAAGCATTTCAATTAAGTTTTATGGGAGGGTTAATCCAAGGACATGGAAATTCTAGATGTCCGTGGTTAATCTAACTTTGACGCATCCCTAGCCATTTTGGCCCCAGAATCCCCAACTGAATTCGTCTGACTACACTTCCCATTACAAAAGTGATGGATTCATTTGATTCTGCCTAAAAAGCAAGTCTTCAAAATTCTTGGCGTTGTTTGCTTTTCATAAAGAGTCGCCACTTGTTGACTAGGTTACTTAATTACCGAAAGCCGAATTGATTTGAATTTAATCCAAAAACTCACCTAAACGAAGCACTATTGCTCAAATTTTCCAAACCCCATGATTCCCGTTGTGATTTTCAAAGTAGAGTGATACTGACATACATAGTGGGGCAGAAGTATCCGGACAAAACTTTGAACATAATATACAGCATCAAAAGCTATTTTTAGCCAATTGTGTATTTAGCAAAAAAAGTTTGGACAACAATTAAGAACATTTTTATTCAATATGGTCACCATTGGCCTTAATGACGGCGTCCAAGTGGCCGACAAAGGTCGAGCAGGCTTTGGTGACCTCGGCCGTGGAGAAGGAGGCCATGTTCCTCTTCACCGACGACTTCAGAGACGCCAGGCTGTTGTGGGGCATCTTGTTGACCTTCCTCCTCAGCTCGGACCACAACTAGAAGTCGCATGGGTTGAGGTCAGGGCTGTTTGAAGGCCACTTGTCTTTTTTGACCACTACGTCAAATTTGCTGTTCAAAAAGTTCATGGAAACATTGGACACATGACACGGAGCAGAGTCCTGGATCCACATGAATTTGGTTCCTGGTGGGTACAAGGTTGCCAGCCAGGGCATCACGACCTTCCTTAGAAGCTCCACGTACCTGGCGGCGTTGAGCCTGAATTTGGGAGGGAAGACATGGGCTGGCATCACCTTCCCGTCGCTGCTGATGAGACTAAAGACCATAATCTTGGCAGGATTCTTTGTCTTCATGATGGGAGGCACAACGGTTCTGTTCTCGGCAAGCCATCGGTTGTTCTGGGGGTTGTACGCGCCATCCACCGTGAAGATTGACTCATCTGAGAAAAGTCTGACCGTCCTCGGATTGACCTTGCAGATTCTGCGCAACTTTTGCCCCTCTCAGGCTTGGTGGCCTTCATCTTCTCGGTAAGAAGGTGGCGTCTGCCTCTGACGTAGGAGGTCAAGTTCAGGTCCTCCTTGACGGCCCTGGCCACAGTCCTCTTGCTCACGGACCGCCTGGCTGCGTGGGCCGATATGGGCACAGCTGGGTTGGCCTCGATGGACCTCCTCAGGCCCACCAAGAACCTGAGGGTCCGCTTTTTTGCCATGTGTGGGCCGCAGGGGGCGTGGCATGTCCCCCGGCCAGATTGCAGCCTCTTCACGACCTCGTAGACTGTGGCCCTGGGGTACTTGGTTGACTTGATGATGGCTCTGGCGTCGTTGCCGGCCGAGAGCAATTCAGCAATCACTTTACGCTTTTGTTCCTGGGGCTTCATATTTCCGGATTTATACAAAAAAAATTAACAAACATTCAAAATCGGTTTTTGGTCAAACCAGAAAAACGCGGGAAATAAAAACATTCCTCTTGCTTCAGGAGATATACGTCATCCAAGTTTTGTCTGGATACTTCTGCCCCTCCCCGTAGTTGTGCAAAAGTCAGTAAATTTACGAGATTTTCAAAATATTACGATCACCTTTGGCTTTTGGTAAGCGAAGTCCCAGTCAAAAGGTTGCAAGATTTAAAATTGGTGGAAGCATATATTTTCGAGGCCTGGTCATCAAAGACTGTAAAACACTTTTTTAAAAGTAACCTAATCACGCAATTTTAAACCAAAAAAAAACATTCCTTTAACATGTGTAGGTTCATAGTTCTAAAAACTTCATGATCAAGCAATTTTCGAAAGTTTAGGCATTTTAGTTTCAAGCTGTGGTCAAATTTGAAACATTTGTGAAATTGGAAGACCATTTGGTGCTTGTCGTTTAGCTCAATTGGGCATTCACACATGTAAACGCTTTGCTTAACCGCAAAATCGTTTACTCTTCTCCACAGAAACACCTTGGAAACATGTCCAAATGATCTTGGAAACGCCTGACGTTGTCCAGGATCAAACAATTTGAACCCTTCACCCTCTGGATCAGTTCCTTGGACAGAAAGGGGCTTCTAATATCGAAACTTTTTTCTCTTATTGCAGATATGGTGAATCGAAAGCATCGACGAGATAAGACTTCGACAGATTTGACTACACGCTTTGCTTTAAATTGTAATGGAGCAATATTTGTTAACTAATTGTTGTTTTCTAGATTTAAGTGCAAGCCTGGGTTCATAACAAATGTTACGAGATCAAATTACTTTCATATAACGTGCCTTGCCAATGGTATTTGGGAGATTCGGGAAGAATGCTCTTGTGAGTTTCACAGCAAAGATGGTCTTTCTTCAATAAAAGTCTTGCTTCTTTCCAGTTCGCACGTGCACAGGATTGCCAGAAGCTCCTTCAAATAGTGAATTAACTCAATCTTTATTACCTTGTAAGTATTGAATTATTTTAGTGTCAACTCAAAAAGCGAATTCACCCTTTCATTTCGGCAAAACACCTGGGATATTGAGCCTGTAGTTGAAGACATGCCAGATTGAAAGCTCTTGATTTTACACAACACAATGCGCCTACATAAACATAACTTCGTTTGAACCTATAGGTCTAGACATATCAACTTCAAAGTGACTTTTGCACTTCATTAAGAAAGGGTAGAGGTGCCACTTCGGTTTACAAAAACTGGACTAAGATTTGGAACAAAGCAGACGAGCGGTTTAAGGTGGAGGTCACACATTTGAATAGATATTACATTACAATAGAAACGATGAACAACTTCTTCCTTCCGAGAAGTAAGGCCTTTCTTACAACCCTGATTCTCCAATTCACAATTATGCGTTGAAGAGTACACCATTTACTTCAATTCAATCAAAAAAAGTGCCTACTATTTTCACTTTTCAGCTTTTGTCCCTCTTCAATCGATTTTCTCATTGGCTGATAACTTTGGTGAGTATCAAGATTTTCTATTTTAAGGTCAGCTTTTAAGAGCATTGGGAAGAATACGTGAAGCAATGGAAGCATGGTAATACGAGGATGAGATAACTATGCTCGAGATTGTTTCACTACATAAATTGAGGTTTTCAATCTCAAAAACGGCGCTTATGCGCGGAGACTTTACTCGAGCATTTATAGGTCGGTTGTTGAGGTAGTTTGGAGGTACAGTAGAAGCATATCTAGAAACATAGAAGTTTAAAAGAAGCATCTGAGATGGAGTTACAGTTTATGTTGCAAAACTTGATCGAGCATGGCTATTTCTACTCTATCTCATATGCTTCTTTTGTGTTTCGGCATATGCTTCTACTATAGGTCGGTTGTTGAGGTAGTTTTGAAGTATAGTAGAAGCATATCCAGAAGCACAGAAGAAACACAAAAGAAGCATATGAGACGGAGTAGAAATAACCAAGAAGCACTGGAATCATGGAGTGGGAGGCTAGCAATGGGAATAATGATTTCCAGTAAGAACAATTCAATTACGTTCTTCTGCAAATGAGACCTTGCAATTGTTGACAAGAATGACGAACATTACCCATGACGTCACTTCAGAGCATTCAGGATCAGAATTTCTTTTTGCGTTGGAAGTATTAAGTTACATGATATTCTTTCAATCGTATTGTTATTTGTGTCAAAGAAAATATGATCCACGTGTGTTGCACACTATTATCAATGTTATTTAAGCATTGAATCCCTATTTTTATGTTTGCCGCCCTGAACATTTTCATTTCTGCTGCCCTGAATTTTATGCCTTCTCTCAGCACGAGGAGAGGAAGACGGTCGAACCTTGATCAGTAAAATCAGGAACGCTGCCAACAGCGACAAGACGGTCTATTTAAAGGAAAACATAGTTTTTTGTCGGTCTATTTCCATGAATATTTTATGAAGCAATCTGGTTACACAATGACTTGGCGACTTAAAAACATGTCATTTTGCAACATGAAATAGAATTATGAACAAAGCATACTCATGAATGCACCAAGTGTATCTGTTGACCTTTTCTTCAATTCTTCGACAGCATACCTGATACGTCGAGTCTTGACTCAGGACTGATGAAGTGTTTCTCACTCAACCACATCAAACTTAAATTTTTTTGAAGTATAGTCATGAAGTTAGAAAATTCAGCAGGCTTTCAAGATGTATCAGCAAGACGAAATATCAAGCATAATATTTGATAGAAACTGGAATCGTTAGGCTTTTGTGAAAGTAAGAAACCGAACTTTGGCCAAATTTTGATTAAAGCTAATTTGGCCTTGATGGCAAAACTGATCGGAGGGCTCCGGTAATGACCCTTATACTTAGTAATATACTTATTTCAATTTTCAGCTCAATCGAACGTCGGAGTCAAACTAACCTTTTTCTGGTAATTGTTTTACCACAAAAGGGCGAGTTCATTCATTCCATGTTCTCTTCAGTACATAAGTTAGAGAAGGCATACCTTTTCACTCCGGCATTTGATTGGGCTGAAATTTGAAATGCGTATTCTTCTCAATGCCAGCCAGGTCTCATTTGCAGAAGAACGCAAATGGTTCGTTTCTGCTGGAAATCATAATTCTCATTGCTAGCCTCACACTCACATCACGCTCCATGATTTCCGTGCTTCTTGAAATAACCCTGCTCATGGACGTCATATCCATGCCCTGCTCAATCAAGCTTCGCTCCATAAGCTGTATTTTTCAATCGCAGCTTATGTACTTTCGTCTCTTAAAAATGTCCTTTTTATGAGAGGAAGCTTATCAATCAAGGCTTTTCTCCTTGTTTAAAGTTGCTTCCTTTTTCCTTTTGTTTTTTTAAAAGACAAACAAAACGGCATAACAGATCGAAAAAGACATTTCTTTAATTTCATGTGTCATGTGCATTTGATGTTTTGTTATGATGTCGCAGCTAAGACATTACAAGAAAGGAAATAAGTGCTTTGAGAGTGGAATTTTATTACCTCGCTGAGTGGATAAACACGTTGAAAGTTGTGTCAGAAGTTTTTGAACCTTGTAGATACATCCCCCATATTTCGAAATGCCTCCCAATCAAAATTCTTGCAAACCTCATCTTCATTCAATGAATCCCTGAATCTGGCTTGGATCCTGGATGGAAATTTGAATGGGCCACATTATAGCACGGCAAGAGGCGATTTTCCCTGGCTAATGATTAATCTGAGAAAGAAGAGCCTGATTAGTGGCATTCATTTCTCCATTGCTCCAACCAACCCTGGAAATTTTGAAAGGGTAAAACTCTTCCGTTTCGTTTGATGAATTAGAAAAGTAACCAATGTCTACATTTCTCTCGACTAGGATTATCGAAGGGACTTTCGTCAAGTCGAGATATACGTGGACGGGAAAATTTGCGGCTCCTCTGGCGAAAATGGAGTTCGTGACTTTGAGGTGTACGTGCCTTGTATCAAACCCGTTTACGGCATGTATCTTACGCTCAAGAGCAAAATCAAGCAAGTGGTCCTTCAACTTACCGAGCTTCGAGTTGAAGCCCTTGGCATTGGGGGACCAACAAGTAAGTGTCGTCAAATTCTAGAGAATAAAGCGTTCACGCGATCTGTCGGCTATATTTTTCACCCTGCTACAAGGAATGAATCCTTCGAAAATAGGAATAGTTAATAGAAAATAGTTTTATGTTAATATTCTTTGAAACATCTTGACGATGTTAGGTCTATCAATGCATTGGAGTTGCAGATGAGTCTCGTAGGATCGAATCCGAGGTATCGGAAAGGAAATTAATCTCAGCTTGAACTAAAATATTAAATGCATTTTGGGAACCGCCAAGTCTTGTCACATTTTTTTTCATTATTTGCTTAACATAGTTTGTTTTGAAACGTAATGCAAAAATAGAGTTAGGGGTTTGTTGCAGCCTTTGAAATTGTGTCAAACGGTGGTTTTCCAAAAAGACTACCGTTGTCAATCAAGGAACTATGGTTATCACACTTTGTGCGCAACTAGATTCTTTTTTCCATTCAAAGGATTCTTTGATCCCGTTTTGGACCTAACCACGCGTTACACTGAAAGTCATACAGATGACGGTTCCATCTTGACCCCGCTGAACCTGGATTTGATGGAAACAGACAGTGCCACGGATCCACTTTGGCAGATTCATCTCTCCAAGATCCGCTCAATCCACTCTATTAAAATTCGGGTAGGGCTTTTCAAACTTATTAGGGCCTGTTAAGGCTCAAACAATACTATTTTGTTTAGATCGAAAGTGGAGAAACACTGGGTTCCATTGAAATTCACGTGTCTGAAAGCGATCCATCTTTTGGCGTTGGTGGTGATTCCCTTTGTATCGCCACGGATGCCAGTTTTGTGGCTGATCCCGATGTTTTGCATACGTTCCCATGTAGTAAAATCATGGGGGGAGAGTACATTGCCATCTTCAAACGAGGAACAGGAACGCTGAAGATCAAGGAAATTGGAATCTACGAACAAGACGGTGGATTTCAATGTGAGTTTCTATTTCTAAATGCTTTGTCATAAGTCTGACCAATCTCTTTCTTTCTCGACTTTCAGTGGGCTATTCTCCCATGACTGAGTGTCTGGAGTTCTTTCAAGTGGGCAAAGTTGTCGAGGGCGAATACTTTATTGATCCCTCTGAGTCAGGAAGCATTGATGAGGCTTTTCCCGTGTATTGCAAAAATGGATGGACTCAAATCTTGAAGCGAGGCCAACATGGGAACAAACAGGTTCAAAATAGCATTCCCGGGGCCAGGGTTTTAAAGGATTTTCTTAATCATTTAGGGACAATTCTTGCTCATTCTTGCTTTTTATTCGTTTTTTTTTTACTTTTTCCTTTCAAATCATTTATGTCAAAATTTTTCAAAAAAAAAAAAAACCGCCTCGCCAATTTGGGCCCCTGTGACCTCGGCTGGTTTACAAAAAGTCGAACGAGTACAGCGCGTGTTCTCTCGAAACATTGATGGAATGCGCGGACTTAGCTATTGGGATAGGCTTAAGAGTCTCGGGCTGTACAGTATAGAGAGAAGATATGAAAGGTATCTTATCATCTACGCATTCAAATGCATTCACGGCCTTTGTCCAAATGCCGGGATGGACTTTTGTGTCAATGAAAGACGAGGAATCAGTTGCCAAATAAAATTAAAAAATGTCATTGGAGATTGTTAATTGATTCGCACAATCAAATCAAATTTCGTATTGTTTAGAGCTCCAACTCTATATACAGTAACTTATTGCCTTGCAATATTAGACGATTTTACAATGTGATGGACCCACTGAACAGTTTTAAATACAATTTGGACAATTTTCTACAAACCATACCAAACCAACCCTACGTACAGGGAGAAGCACGATCAGCGAATTCAAACTCGTTAACAGATCAATACTTCTATCGCATGTGACTTTACCTTTTTGCAAGGTTGCATAATTCAGTTTTATTCTTGCTAGGGACTTCGTCTCTGACATCGGTTTAAAAAATCCGTAAAGAAAAAAAAATCCCAAGATCAACATGCTTGTTCTCATCAAGAAAATGCTTTTTCTTTTGCCTTTTAAGACTGAAAATGGCAAAAGAAAGAAGAGTTTCTTTGCTTTTTTGCTCTAAATTTACACCAGAATGTTTTCTCTCGCGTCAAGACATTTGCTTTCACTCTCTTTTAATCTGAATGAAATCTAACAATCGACTATTTTGTTGGTACCTTTGAACGTTGTTCATTTCATTAATTCAAATGTGAGTAGCAAAATAATCCAAGGCAGCGTATCAATCTCACAAGAAATGATCTTGCAAAATGATTATGATTAGAGGGCGGAAAGAAAGGCTGAAAAAGCTTTAAAGTCAGAGATAATGCAAAAAAGTCGTTTTAGCTAGAAATGGTCCCACAAACTTCGGTCTAAAGTGGACAAAACAAACAAAAACGTCTTTTCACTTTTTCTTCTCAATTTTATCACTTAACAGGCCATCTAATTTCAATGATTATTTCAGGATTACTTTGACCGAGATTGGGATGCGTACAAAATCGGCTTTGGTGATCCCAAAAAGGAATACTTTATGGGTTTAGACAGCCTTTATGAGTAATACAAAGCGATTCACGTCAGTAGAAACAATATACTAGACATGTCATACCTACCCTTTGTTCTTTTTATTAGCCTGATGAAAGTGCGGAGATTTGAAATGAAAATAGAGCTCTGGGACGTGAACAACACCTATCGTGCTGGATCCTACAGTTCATTTGAAATTGAAGGACCCAAGAACAATTATCGTCTGCATTTGGGTAACTTCTCTACCCAAAGCAATTGGTACCTTTTGGACTCTTTCTCATCAAAGAGCAACAACCAAGAGTTCTCCACTGAAGACGCCGATCATGACCAAAGCTTTGATTGGTCTTGTGCGGCCTTGGCCAAAGGACCCGGATGGTATATTAATCCATGGATTTATGGCATTAGAAAACTGATGTTTTTGCTCTGATCTAGGTTCGGAAATTGCTACATGACCAATCTCTTTGGAATGAATTACAACTCTCGGAGTGGGCCCCAAGGCTCTGGAATCTATTGGCACCATTTTCATGGGTTTACAAACTCATTGAAAAGAGTGGAAATGTCCATTCGTCCTATTGCAGCTAACCGACGAAGTGAGGAGCACTTTTTTTCAGTAAATGTACAAAATTTCGCCCGCACTTATTTTCTTGATTTCTAGAGGCCAAGCTAGTTGCCTACTCGCTTCAAAATGTTGGATTAAATCTCCTATTTGAAGAAAAGGTTGAAATGAATGATTTGACTGAACCCACATTGTTTAACGGTCACAATCTACCGACCCTTGAAGCATCTATTAACAATCCGTTTTGCATTTCAAAAGTCACAGATGTATTTTGTTGTGGATCCGTTGAAGTGTGAGTGATATTTGACATTTCAATCCACGGTCGATGGCTATTTCCATAAAAAATGTCTGTCCACAACCACGTCAGGGCATTTTCATTGAAACATCATTTTTGATCAATCCATGAAAATTGTTTTCATGGATTGAAAAAAAAATGCTTTCAATAGAGGATTTTAAGCCAAGCTTGAAAAATGCGCCAATAGATGGTGGGGAAGGTTGGGCAAGTAAAGAGAAAAGACTTGTTAGCTTAGTGCTTAGTACTTGCTAAAGGCTTTATATACAAAGAAGGGCAAAGGTCTGGAATCGAAGGTCTTCTCTGATTAGAGGGTTCCTCGGGACCCAAGTTCTGATTGGTCAATCAACCCCTTGCGCCAACGTGACTAGATGCGGCTTGTCTTGGAAGCTCTCAGGCCCCAAAAGATCACCAATTCATGGCTTCTAAATGAAGATTAACATATTGAATGTTTTACACGACTAAGAAAGAGGGGCCCCAACAAATATATGAAGTTTTAGACATGAGATTGTATGAAAAAGTGGAAAGAGTCAACCCCTTTCTTTTTTGGACACCCTGATGATCTCTACTCCACATGAGATTGGGAGGGCAAGGAGAAGACAGGGGATCTCAGTTGCTGAGTAAAGGGTGGCACTTTACATGCCATTTCCAAATTGGTGTTTCTGAACTTTGTTTGAGGAAAAGAAAAAAATGCTACAGAATGTTGAAATTTCTTTATGTAATAAAATGTCAATCTGTTTCTGCAATATGTATCTATTGGCTTGAAAGCCATTTAATCGTCACGCTGCCGCAAGGTGTTAATTGACCAATCAGAACTTGGGTCCCGAGGAACCCTCTGATCAGAGAAGACCTTCGATTCCAGACCTTTGCCTTCTTTGTATATAAAGCCTT
The DNA here is from genome assembly GCA_010645155.1 of Tigriopus japonicus. Lineage (NCBI taxonomy): Eukaryota > Metazoa > Arthropoda > Copepoda > Harpacticoida > Harpacticidae > Tigriopus > Tigriopus japonicus. Next base: position 9,293,606 of record CM021317.1, read on the forward strand.
TAGTACTTGCATCCTCTTTCACGCTATCTATTGGCGAATTTTTCAAGCTTGGTTTAAAATCCTCTTTTCGAAAAATTCTTAAGGGGCCCCCATTTCAACGGGGTCTTGAATTCAATCTGCAAAAGAAGGAGAGATTTGTTGTCAACATGTTCCTCATGAAGTTCTTGTCATTCAGTCATCAAATTGGAGAATGACCACAATTCTATTATCCATACCTTCCACATTCATCCCCTAAAAGGGTTCAATTGAAGGTTTCATTGAATGGTTTCTGGGATCAAGTTTCGGAGAAGAAAGAAAATTGAAGGGTTCCTAAAATTGACCTTGCACTTAAAATCAGACAAAGAACACACATCTAACATAAAGGATCCCTTTTAGCACTAATTTGTGTAAAATTTTTATCCAACAACATTATTAATAAACTTTTTATCGTTCTGATTTCAAGATTGTGCCTTTTATAGCAATCTCATACCTCACAAATGATAGAAATCGATGGAAGATAAGTTTTGAGATCAAGTTCCTCTCTTTCTTCTCAAAGGCCAATCCGAAGGACTTGTGAGAAAATGAGCAAAAGTATATATTAGGCCATTAACCCCAATTGGGTGGATAAATATTGAGAGGAACAATAACAAAAATAAAATAGCAGTTTATTCAAATTGCCGACTCCATGATGATAACTTCAGGAGGAACATATTGACGGCGAATCCCCTCTTTTATTGCTTACTGAATTCAAGGGTCCGTCAAAAAGATGAGAGTATAATTAAAACTATTTGTAACAATGACTTTTTTATTCAAAGCCCCTGATTGTTCAAGACTTAGGTGGCCACCTGTGTAAGCCATTCAATCCAGTCTACTCCAAATATATCATCAGAGCGATTAAAATACTTACAGGACAACATCAGCAATGATGGTAAAATGTTACTATCTCATTCACGGCGAGTCGGTTTGGAAATCGGGCTCTTCCACCTCCTTTTTGCTTTATCGACCGCCGTCATTCTTCGAGCTGAACGGGCAAATATGGCTGATTTCTTACTCAATGACCGGTAAATTTGCCTCTAAAAACATCTGCCTTCAACCAAGATTATTCAACCATTCTTATCATCCTCGACACAGATGGCATGATCTCGAAACTCATGTCCACTGAAACCGTCGCTGAAGGCCCGCGAGTGGATCTGCCTCTGAACAATGCCAACACTCTTACCAATATCGTGATGACTCCAGTGACAAAAAGCATGTTAGTGATATTATTCGAAGGGTACTTTCCCGAAGGTGTGGTCGTGATCCTCTTTAGTCTCAAAACGGACACCTACCAAGTACTTCCGTCACCCGAGTCCGTATCCGGTCAACCTCTCGAGTTCATGGAACACTTCACTCTTCAAGATGGAACATCCTTGATCTTGGCATTCCCTGATTGTGCCAATTGGTACATGGTCTTCAACCTGATCTCCAGCACATGGTACCGCCGAAATCGACTCGATGAGCTTTGCCGAGTAACTTCGACTCTGGTTCACGAAGACTACATCCTCCTCTGGGTTGTTGATTCTGCCTCTGGCAACATTTTTTTGAGTCTATTTGATCCAAACAAGAACAAATGGGAGCGAACGGCTAGTGCACCATTGAACTCGCATGGTTTGTCCTCCTATGTGTCATTTAGTCAAATGATCAAAATGGAAGTAGATCAGTGGACAGGTCAGTGCTCCATAAACCGGTTAAGAGCTACCTAAATCGAGACATGGGAAAATCTGTTTCAGATGATATCGCCATTAGTCCCAAAAACTTGCATCGTTGGGAAAATATGTTAATGTCTAACAAAGGAGTCCAAGGATCTTCAGCCTCTTATTCGTACGTAAATCTTAGCGAACTAATTGAATTTATCTTTTTCGCTTCGCCTCATCTGCTTGTTTTCGTAGGTATCAATGTTACTTGGGGATGTCTATGACAAATGGAACAAACATGGTCCCTAAATCAGATGCCACATGTGAGATTGATGGGACGTGGTCATTTTCAGTGCCACTTCAGGATTGTGCATGTGAGTATGAATGCTCAGACGTACTGAAAACGATCAAAGTTGGGTGTAAAACCACTCCCACTCAATGTTAGACTGGTTCTTAGTGCAATAATACATGGGACATTGAAAATCAATACGAAACCAATGTAACATTTCTTGAATTTGTTGCTTTCAGGGAGTCATTGCTTGATGCCTTTGGAACCTCCAGCAGAGTCCAACTTAAAATTACACAACTGGAACGGCCAACCCACCGCTATAGGAAATGTATTTTAAAGTTGCTTCGTTATTGTAAATAAATACAGGTGTCTTTTTCAAATATTTTCCTTTAGTTCGTCTCCTACATTTGTCAAGATCAAATGAGCCTCCCTTCTTATACGGAAAACAACTTAACTGTAGAATGTGGGCCTGACAACGCATTCCTGGACCCAATAAGCTGGCCAAAATGTCAAAGAGGTAAACTTTGTTTGAAGCCTCTTGCAAATTGGATGTGCTTTCTCCACATTCCGAAGTGCTGTTTTCTAATTTTCTATATTCAAGATGTAATGTGTCCGGCACCTCCTCCGACTTCATTGGGTCCTCAGGATGGATATGCGCTCTTAGAAGATCCCGGATACATCCTTGGACCTTGTTTTGGCAGGAATTCAACCTTGTTCCAGCCAGTTCCTGGTTGTAGTGCAATCACAGTTTTGGTGGAGGATCAATATTTTGCGTCAAAAGGTCCACTCACCACCTTGTTCAAGTTGAACGTGACCGTGGAACGGGATAATGTGGACCTTTTCATGAGCGTTATCTTATCTCATGAGGTGGACTTTCGTTTGATCCAGGTAAAATGGGTTCCATCTAAAAATATGTGGACTCGAACACTTCACAAAGTCTCCTGAACTCAACAAATGAATCGATAAACGTTAATTTCTCATGAGCACTAAATTATCCACCTACTGACTTTTTAACTTTCAGTTCCAAAACCAATTGGAAGGGTTTCCAGGTGCCAGCGCACGTCGTCTAAGACTCAAGGCCATCAAACTTTCGAGCGAGCAGCCCAATTATCTCTCATTCAATGTCACTTACAATCGAGATTATCGAAACGATATCTGTCTCTACTCCGTTCAATGTTCCTTCAACGAAACAGAGCTGGACGTTACGAACAGTACTCGGGATGGCTCACTAGATTTGACCCAAGAAATGAGGTTTGGCTCTCGATTGGCTTACTATTGTGGGAACAGTTCCATGTTCGACCTCCATGGAAATGGCACACAATGGACGCCTGTTCTCAAAACCACATGTCAAAGGAATGGAACATGGAACATGACAAACTTGCCCGCTTGTCAATGTACGCAAAGAAATAGAAAAAAAAATTTGAACTGGGGGCTAAATATACATTTGAAATGATTTAAATTTACAGATACCGGGTGCACGGATATTCCGATTCCTCCTGCCGTGAACGATCTCCGAATCTCGAATGCCACAACTGGACCTTTTAAGATAGGCGATACCATTGAGTACATGTGCAATCATGGAAAACTGTTTCGCGATAATTATTTGGAATCGAAAGTTGTGGCTACTTGCTTGGATGGGAATTCTTGGCAAATTCCCATCTGGCCACAATGCACAGAAAGTAAGATAATAATCATATGTAGGAATGAATAGCATCGGATATTTTGCTCTTTTTCTTTTTCCAAAAAATCCTTTAAAATGGCCTTCAAATGTTGAAACTACACCGCAAAATCGTGAATTTTCACGCATTTGACCAACTTTTTTAATTATTTCCGCGAATATTTTGTTGTTTTTTAACTCTTTAACCAACTATTTCGTCAAAAAACTAACTGAAAAGTTAACTTTTTTGCCCTAAAAATTAGCTCCCTGGATATAATACAACGAAAGCTCGTTCAGCGAAATTTTGGTTTTGATTTTGGGAAACGAAAGCGTACGTACGAGCAAAAATGAAGTTCTTTTTTGGTGCAAAAACTACCAAAAATATTTTTCCAATTTTTTTAAATATACGATTTCCTTTCTCCAAACGCAAGTGCAATCAAAAACTAGTTACATTTTCTGTGCATTTAATTTTGAAGTCAACCGATTTTGGTTTCGTTGAAGCCCTCTTTCGGCCAAAACTTTCTCGACTTGACTTATGTCAAAAGCCCTTTCGATCCATCTCCAAAAAATGTCCCTTTCTGCCCTCATCTAATATATCCATCTAGTGTAAAATTAATATTCTTCCTGATAAATCTTTACCATTCCAATGCCTTGACAATGGTGAAATAACTATCCACTATTGCCTAATTTGCAACGAATGCCACTCTAAATGTGTTCTTCAACTTTAGCCGTTCATTGTGATCCTCCTCCACCTCCACCCAATGTTGAAACAAGGCCCAAGGTCCTAAGTACGGGCTACAGCCTCAGCAATGTTTGTTTGGGAGACAATGGACCTGAGGCTTTAGAACACATTGGTTGTTTCAACCCTACAATCCAGATGGTGAGCAACACCACAAGAAACGGCAAGGTGACCAAGAACTACATCATCGATGTGTCCGGTTTCCATGACAGCCACGAAAATATTGCCGCTCTGATGGCCTTCAAGCGGGCGATAAAACACAAGGACGACATTTATCCATCCGGCTGGGTAAGATAGAAATTTGCTCTTTGATTCATTGAGAGCCAAATACTGCCTGTGCTTTACAATTACAATAAGAGAATGAATTAATCGCCTGAAACAGATGGGTCCAATTATGAGGATTCAGTCAACATTTGGGTTTCAAGGTTAGAGAAGTTATGACGCTCAAAACACAAGCTACGGTTGGAAAAGAACAACTGATACCTTAGTGCTTAGTGGTTCATCAACGAGTGCAAAATAAAAATTAATGACATAGAAACCCAAAATATTCGCTAAAACAGGGGTCGGCAACGGTTCTTGGGTCCCACCAAAATTAATTACGTGTTGTCTGGTAGGTTCAGGGGCCCACAAATTTACGGATCAAAGAGCTTTGGGCCCACGAGTACAATGGATGGGTCGCACGCCCACTATTTTGGACTTTCCCCCGTAGCTCCTGGGCCCACCAAAGACCACCCTTGGGTCCACACGTGGGCCACGGCCCACCGGTTGCCTACCCCTGCTCTAGAACTATGAAAGCCGTTTATTTCGTTAAATGCGTACATCTTATTCTTCTCTTACCCGGGAGTCCCCTAAAGAAGACCGGACCTCTTTTTAGGTTTTGTTTTAAAAACTTAACATTTCTTTTGAGGCTTTTCTGAACCAAAACTTGCCTCCAATATTTAAAAAAATGAAAATAATTTCTAGGGCACAACTACCTACAAGCTAGGTAAAAGTGACACTATTGTGGAGTTGATCACTGGTTTCGAAGACAGCGTTTCGCCATCAACCAAGAACATTTACTTGCGCACTCAAACCAATTTTGGCGAAGCCATGCCTTGCCTTCACAAAATGGTTTGCTCCATCTGCACATCCCAATCAGATTGCGAGCACAAAATTGAACAACTGGATGTGTTCTCCACTCATGATCTTACCAAATATGGCTCTCACATTGAATACCAATGCGAAAAAGGTCAACAATTTGCTACTTCAAGTGGTTTGAAGGATACACAGAGCATGAAATGTACGTGGAACAGGATTTGGACCCCGTCCAAGGATCTCAGCGCTTGCATAGGTAAGATCAAGAATAGACGGCTTAACAATTGGATATTGGCCGACTTATCGTGAGGCCAAAAGAGTGGTATAGTTGAGAACCAATAACCCAAATCTTTCTGCTGATAGTGGTGGGATGTGTCGAACTCAATGTACCATCAGAAAGCCATAATTACATTCATCCGATCATACCACCCGACAAGATTTGGTCCTTTGGTTCCAACGTGACTTTCTCATGTCCTGAAGGGTATAAGTTCACTCACGATGCCATGGCATCCCAACTCAATATCACTTGTCGCAATAGTGGAAAATGGGACTATCCAGACACATGGCCTTTCTGTGTTCCCAAAGGTAAATATACATATGGGACCTTCATGGTTGGGTAGATTATTCAACATGTAATATTGTAGAAAATGATTATGGTTCGTGTGGTCCACCTCCCTTACCAAAAAATGATATTGTGTCTGATTGGATTGGAAATGGAACACTCGGTTATCCTGGAACGACTGTTACTTATACCTGTCCCTCAGGTTTTCTATTGAAAAATAGATACCATGAGTTCTCTAAAAGACATATCAAAACTTGCGGTTTGGATCTTCAATGGTCTCCAACGATTGAGGTAAAAAATCAAACTTGGAAAAATGCTGGAAAACTAAGGAAATGAGTCCTTTTGCGAATAGTTTGATGAATGTGTTCGTGTCGGATGCGAACCAGCCCCTAAAGTGAGATGGGCCAACCTGCTACATCCCTTGGGAGAGCTGTTACGCTTTGAAGTGGCCACTTATGATTGCTTTCCAAATTACTACAATTTGAACAACAAAAATACGAGGAGATTCACTCTTACCTGTCAACCTGACGGATCTTTCAATCTGAGCACAACCACGCCAATATGTGTTTCATGTGAGTTATTCCATTCATCAGGGTGAATTGGGCCCTATAGATTTTTTTGGGTTATTTGGATTTGGGTTTCCTTCTTTATTTTCCTTCGATTTCATCCAGATTCCTTCGACAAGGTGCCTAATATATTCACAATGACTTACAAAGATACTTCAGATAATGGTTTTCTTCTTATTTGCCGCGTTTTCAGCGTTTGAGATTACACCGAGTTGTTAAAAAGACAAGTTAAATAGCATGGAAATGCTTGTGATAACGAGAAAAACAAGAAGGGCCTTGCAAAAAGCTTGAAATACTTGAAATAAGAGGCACTTGAAAATAAGAAATAAAAGTTTAAATTGCAAATTAGTGCGGCAAATAAGTACATGAAATGATTTATCCACCACTTTATCAATAGCATTTGATTATGATGGAATATTTCGCAGAAAAATAATGCAAAAGATGAAAGACTTAACGTGCTTCCTTAGAAGTCACATTCTTGATGTTCATGAGTAACGCAACAGTAAGTATATCTTGAGTCGATTTTTCGCCACATTCTCTGGGATTGGAAGAAGAGAAACACTTTTTCAAGGAAAAAAATCCTTGGGCATCCTTGATTAGCAAGTCCTTTATCTTTGCATTGTTTATGTATATATGGCAGAAATTACTAGTTATGTCATCTTTTTTGGCGGGAAAAAAGTTCGGAAGACATGTGTTTCTGATGAGCGTGCAAGGTAGCTAAAACGAAGATTAAGGCCTGGTAATTGCAACAATTCCTTTCTCACCTCCACAACTTGAAGTTGGAATAGACACTCTTGACTTTTTTTGAAAAAAAAAATATTTATTGGTGGTTGTTATCTAAAATTTCGTTACATAAATTGAGAGGGTTCTTCCGAATTTTTGAATCAGGAATGCCTGACATTGAATAACAAGATGGCCAGAGGAGATCGGTTCCTAGGGCAACTAAACCTAAAAACAAATAATTTGTTTACTTGCAGGCTTCCAATTTTTCCATTTGTTTTTAAACTACTTTGCCATACTTCTCAACATACATAATCCATGCCATTGCTCTTAAATGCAACATTTTTCGAAAATCTGACCCTTGAAAACTGAGACATATTTTTGGCAAGCCTAGACTGCTAACGGCAGCACGTCTGTAATATGATACGGTAATTACTAATTACTGATGTGTTTCGAGTTGGATTTTTGGCAGAGTTTTGCCAATTTGTTTTTTAGGGTCAAAAATCTGACCACAACTAAACTTTTCAACAAGCAATAGACATTATTATATACCATAAAATATGGCAGCACTGCCAACTCGAAATCCATTTTTATAACTATGGATGGAACTCGAAATCCAACTAGTTCCGAGTGTTGCCAAATTGGTCCCTGTTTAGGTCTTTTCAGAAAGTTCAATACAACCTGCCCTTTTTAACAGCGATAAACTTCCGAGTCAAAACTGGTACCACTCCTGGTTCGAAACACATCACTAACGGTAATCGCTCCCATTACAGATCAATTTTGTGTCAATCCTTTGCCCTCTGCTCCCTTTGGAGGATATCGGGAGTGGAAAGGTGAAAAACATTATTTGGCCGAAGCTAAATATTCTTGTGGCCCATACCGACGCTTTTTCTCCCCCAATGTGACAAATCTCCCAAATCAGCTAACTTCAGTGTGTCAATGGGACGGCCAATGGACCATTAATTTTGTTCCAGAATGCAAAGGTAATCGAGCATCTGAGCAGGGTTAAGATCAAAACATAGAAGTAAACCTTTTTTCAGTGACTCATTGCAAGAACCTCCCCGAACCACCAACAATTTCAAATTTGTCATTTGTTCCATCAAGATCTTATGAGAACTTAGAAGTCAACGGAGGTAAAAAAAAAACTCGGGCAAAAACTGTAAGCTCAACATTCCAATTTGACAGCCTGTTTACAATTCTCAGATTTAATTCATCGGTTCCCACAACTTCCCATTGAATTCGACGTGGCCCATGATTTTGGTTCCACCCGTAATTTGTTCTTGGATGGAACCATGGGGAATTCGTTGAAGGTCATGGTTACAGACTCGCATGATCAACCGGCATTTTCTCTTACTTTCGAACCAAAATCTGGGACCTGTTTCATGGAATCGGTTCTGCTCGTAAGCTTTTATTATTATAAAGTTTAGATGTGTTTTGTACTTTTTACTAAAAATCTGGGCTTATCAAACTGGAACCATGAACAAAAACGTACAAATATCATGAATATGGTTTCATTCATTCGTTAATCTTTGTGTCAATCCTCGAGCTAAAAAGCGAAAAACCTATTTGAACCAAGTGAGGATGTTGTTAATTTATGTCACACTTCTTTTATCCATGATAGAAAGACTTCATCTTGTCCACTTGAGAAGAGTAAGCCACCCCGTAATAATAGAGTTTAAAAAATATGAACATATTATTGAATGGCTAATAGAAACAGTTTCCACAGATGGCGTAGGTTCCAACTACGCTATTTGCAAACTTTTTAACATCACATGAATTAGAGAGCACTCAGAGAAGGTATGAAAGGTACTTGATGCTGAGCATCAATCTAAGAGCATTCACAGGCTCTATCCTAACCCAGGATTTGAGGTCAGCTGTAGCGACCGTAGAGGTTTTACTTGTGCTCTGAGAGCACCTCCAAATCCCAAGGAATCCAGGCTAGTTCGAACAATGAAGTCCTCCTCTCTCACTGGATAAAAAAATCCACAACCACCTCAAAAAAAATGAATGTGAGCTATTTGTTTGAAGGGAAATCGCATTGCCTGTTGCCGCAGAAAAAAAATCCTCAAACACCCCCCACAAAAAAAGATTTAAGTTCCCTAAAGTTAAACACAAGGACCAACTTTTTTCATTTAGTTCAAATTGACATCCAAAAATTCCTTACGTCTTCAGCAGTTTTAAAAATGTTCGAAATAATCATGTGTATTGAAACTAATGTAGATCAGTCCAGAGAATTTCAACTGTGGCATAATCAGCGGAGATATATTTTCACTCACCTTGGAGCACTCGGAACTGCAACGATTCCATGTTTTTGACATATCTATCAATGGCCTTTACATCACCGAGATGCAACTTCCCAAAGCTACCACTCTCATGCAAGTGGCAAAACTCGCCATCGTGGGAAATTCATCTCTTACATTTGCTGGTCTTATCAAGAAAGGTAGGAAAATTACTTCTTAACGTCAAGTTCTATTCATTTTGACCGAAGTCTTTATTAAAGGGCAAGACCCCATGATTCCAATTGGAACCCAAATCATCTATAGCTGTCCTCCATATATGGTTATCAATGGAACCCTCAATTCAACTATTCAATTGACTTGCAACCAAAATGGTTGGATTAGAGAACCGAAAGAATGGCCGACATGTGTATTCAGCACTTCATTACTCAACGCTGCCAAAGGATCTTCTTCCTCATCTACTTCGAACCCCTCAACTACAGACTCCTCTCTGATACAAAGTACCCCATCAAGTTCTACCCAAAGCAAAGGTATAATGTTTTCCTAAATTTTAATCTCAAGCATCATTAGAATCCTTATCATTATCAAGCAATATCCAACACTTGCTCTATGATAATTGAACTAGTTTTGGGCAGATCTTGAATCTATTGTTGTTGCAAACGGTAAAACCCAAGTCACCTAATGAACGTTGCTCACGATCTGAAGAAACCAGGTCGAGATTTTATTTAATTCATGGACTGTGCACCTCACTCAGAAGCCTACGAAAGTTGGCCATCGTTAGAGGGGCCTCTTGGAATAGGGAGACGGATGAGACGGCAACAAGATTGAAGATGACCTGATCCGCCAACCAGAACCATGCATGAGACCAACCAGCCAACTTACTCACCCACCAACCATCCAACTATCCAACCAACGAGGGAAAACAAAATGTATGCGGCAATCCGAGAGGCCTCAACCACACCAAATAACCTGCTTGGGGAAGTACCTCCTCAACTCAGTTCAGCATGCAAACATCCGACGTTCCTGCATCCTGGATTAAGGGTGACGATTGTTGACATTCTTGAAAAATTTCATCGCAAGGGGATTCTGGTTGCGGCTTAATTCGTAAGAGGAATCCGTTTACACTTTTAGCGACAAGTTTTATCAAATGCCCGGCGATGTATTGGTATTGTATGAGCTTTAAATCTATTGGTAAATAAACTTTAGGACGTATTGTGAGAGTTGACTTCAAGGGAGAGCGAGAAGCAGAGAAGCACTCAATCGTCACTCTTTGAACAGGTACTCGTCCATTTTTGAAGCCCTCTTAGATTTCTCTTTCTACAAGACTCCTTTTTTCCCGGCATGCTTGAGTCAGGGTACGAATCTTCGTATGCAATCCGTGGCCCCGCTAATTAGGAGCCAATAAAACATGCTACTTTTCTTCTATTTATGATTTTTCACAAGCTTTCGGTAATTTGACCAAAACTAAAAAATGCAGCCGGAGGAACATAATGTCAAGACTTAATTATCAAAAATGTTCATGTAGGGGGGCTTATTTTCAAAATAGGTTTTTTCACGGACATTTTATAATATTTTGAAGCCTTTTAAATAACAATCCTGGCACTAAATACCTTTCAATACAGTAATTCCAGGATGGCTCAAGCCATCATGACTTTCGAAATAATTATAGATTTGGAATCAGTACAATGGAAATCAGGCAGAACAATATGTTTGCCACAAAAACTCGCACTTTGGTACAACAACCCCAAGGTGCTTTTTTTTAATGCGTCCTATATACAATGGTTCATAGGTGAATGTAATTATGGTTGACAATCTTTAAATTTCGTCTGATTACTTGCTCCATTCTTCACTAAATATTCCTTTTGTGCTCAAATGTACTGAGAAATTTGGTCCGACTTTTTCTGACTTGACCTCCAATTTAAACTAAATGCCCAATGAAGTAAAGATATTGGTTAATTTAGTCAACGAAATTTGTAAATTGACGTGAGCAAAGGCATAATAACAATTTGATAGGACCTCTTTTAGTTTTGGTAAAACGCCGACTTACCTTTTCCATCTCATTAAATTTCGGGCTCTAAAACACTGTCTTGGTACTTGGCAAGGAATGATGTATTCCATTCACTGTCAAATTTAAACCTAGGTAGAATATTACAAAACGACATGCCTCATTGGTACATTCTCCATTCTTGTCAGTTCTTTCATTAGCCCTGGGCTTGGAAACAAACCTTGCTTAGCCATTGGAACATCATGTTCTCGTTAAGCACGGAATAATTCGGCGTATCCTTCAGTGCATCGGCGTGGTTCGCACTTTTCCCCAGTGCATGATTTCGTTCTCTCGGGTGGGTTCAAGTCCAATCCGGGCGAACTCAATCGAGTCTGGATTGTGGAAGCAGGTTCTGATTGTTCAGTTTGTTTTGTCTCGGGGTGATATTGTGAAGTGTTCCTGAAGCTCCCGATCGATGTAGGTCCAGGATCTTGGGGCCCTAGACTGAAGGATTGGCGGGGATGTGGACCCGGCGACACTCCAAATATGCAGGCTGGGCATTGGCTTCGGTGCCATTTATCGTATTTGTCCATTGGTACGGACTAATGATAAGGTAAGAGAGATTGTTGCCCCTTCTGTGCCAAAAGCTCTGCTGAAATCCAATTTGACCAAGATGACAAGCGATTTAATTCAACCAGTTCAGAACGGTTTGAAGCGGTTCACACCTTAGTTACAAAGGTACATGTCTGGCAAAAATTGGCACATTGTGTCGAATGAAACCCATCACCTGAACTATTTGACTTGTCACATGATCGGCCTACTTTAACCTCTTACTTTCACTCTCCGACTTTTGGAGAGAGGCATGACTTCTTTGGAAAGATATGAGTTAGTCTGCCTCCAAACCTGGGCATAAAAAGGTTATCTCGGTGCTTGGATCATTCTTTTACGACATTTTTTCAACCCATAGTAAAGCGCTCTTTCTTTCTTTGATTATTTGCCGTTTGAAAACGCCCTTGGACGACATGAGAGGAAATGGTTCTTATCCGTTTCAACTGAATGTGTTGCTCTCAAAACTTAGCACAATCACATTGCCTAAATATCTTCTTGATGAAACTCGATTTTTTTCGCCGGTACCGTATTGTATAAATGCAATGTTGCCTGTTCTTGTCGGATGATGGATCGAATTTTTTTCGGACAAAGTAATTTTCATTTCAAAGTAAAGCCGCTTTATATTCTGTACTGTACTGTACATGAAGGTGTGTCGCAAAAACAGTCACGTGATCTCTCTCACTAGGTCACCAATATGAGAGTGGTGCTTGTTTGCATTCAAAGTTGTTGGCTCAGGCTCTCTGGGCCCATTGATTCGAAACATTTCAGTTTCTAACAGATGTAGGCCTTGTTCAAATGGAATCAAGTTTCCATCGACTGTTAGAAGAGCCAATTGAAAAACGATTTACTCAGTCATGCCTTTCTTTACCTTCAAATTTAAGAACCCGTTTTGATTGTCTAAAGCATACACACACTGTGCCACCGTGATGTTTTTCGTTCAGGGTCCAAGTATATTCTAAACAGTTTTTAGCCAAGAAAGCTACTGAAAATGGGTCTACATTTTTTGCAACCATAGTTTTTCCATCTGTATCCAAAGTGACATTAAAATTGGTGTAAAACAATTGTCAAAACAACTCGCACGAAAAGATTATTACGAATAAATGTCCAAGTCTGAATCAGGGGTCTTTGCCTGAATATATGAAATACAAGATGAAAAGTTAGCGGATTTTATGAGAAGACTCGAACTTTATTTTTGATCTATTTTACAATGGATTTTCAAGTTTCAAGTTTTAGCCCAACATTTTTGCTCTCTAACAAACTCAACAACTACTAGTAAAGTGTTGAGAATATGCAGTTTTGAACCGTAGAAGTTACAAACAACATTCTTAACCACTCTGCCTTCTGTTTCGTCAGTTCGTTATTCATGAATGTGGTATTTGAGTTTGCATGCAAGCCAATGCAGAAAACGCAGCATCGACTAATCGAGGGAAAAGTTCTAGGCAAAAATAAAGATAAAGTCATATTTAACCTTATTTCAAGATATTTCGTCTTAAGAGCGAATAAAAGCTTGACTTGTTGAGGTTAAAAACCAGAAACTTGATCGGATTTTTTCCAAAACTCTGCAACCTTCTTGGCATAGAACATGCGCAAACACAATAATGCAGGAGAGCAAGTGTTTAGTCTCCTCAAAAGTTATTTTCTCTAATGCAATCGACCTATTCGTTTTCATTCGAAACAACACTTTCCAATGCTGACCTTCCCGTCTCCTCCCGTCCTTCGTAATTTTCCAGTACTTCACAATCTAGACAGAAAAGCATTTTTTTGTCTTTCCTTCATTCAAAGGCATACACTTGCTTTCATAACCAATTTCAGTTCAAACGATGACAGTTCACTCCTTGATCAGTTTCCAACACAAACTCGGATCGTTCAGATCTCCGAACCTAGTCAACCGGATCGTCTCAACCGATCTCTGTCACTCACTGAGATTCGTCCCGAAGACATCCCCGAAAACCAGGGGATTTTCTTCTTCGAGACCAATACGGGTCGACCTTCACTGACCTCGGTCGATGAGTGTGCCTTTGAAAGTGCGGCCAGATTCAACCCCAACGCCAAAATCTTTGTTCTGGTGGACAAAAGAAACCATCACATCACAAAAGGTGAGATTCCATACATACTTGTACGTACACAGCTTCCGATCGTTCTCGCACCTGGCTTCTGCGGCGTTTTGTTTCATAATCTCGTTCGTTCATTCCAACACGTGGTCACGCTGCACTTGTGCGCTAAGACGCTGAGTTTAGAAGTAGGGCCAATTCATGACAGACGGGGGAAATCTGTACGCTAAAAAAATGTCGGTCTAGCTTGTTAGTCAAGTTAGGTGTTGGAATTCCTCTTTGAGGGAGAAGCAATCGCAATGAAATCAAATGTTACACGATGTATTCCACGGATCGTTAGACAATCTCTAAGCAGTTTTGCGCGCGAAGAAATTGGACCCGGTGGCTAAATATACTTTTTCCCCGTGGAATATCATTGTATTCTTCGGGAGAATTGATCCCAAGTTGGCACTTTGATTGCCAAATTTCATTTAGATACCGAATGGAAAGAGTTTCAAGTAATTTGAAATTGTTTTGATATTCAAGCACTGATTCTAACGGTTATTTATTAAAATATTGAATATTCAACATTCGTAAAAAGTATCTCTAATATTTGCACGAAAAGAAAAAATGAGGAAGCATAGAAAGACTATAAAAGGGTAAAGTAGTTTTTTGTAAACTGCTCTTCTCATGTTTAAATTTGAAAACCACAATCTTCTCACGACACCTCAAATAAGCCTGAATTGGCTATTTCCAGAAATCTTTGTCGTACAAACAAATGAAGCGAGTCTTCTGCGTTTTGCGGTACAAGTGCAAACTGTTTGTACTTCATGACGAGAAATTACCAATCAAACTGAGAATTTCAAAAGGAAGGCGAGACTTTCGGTTGATTTGCGGTTATATTCTGAAACGGTCAGGTGCATTTTGGTAGACAGAATGACACGCAAGGAATGTTGACAGACCATTCTGTTAAGGACACCGACCAGGACACGTCCATTCTTATTTGAGTCAAACCAGCATGGCGTGAAAATGTTCTTGGAGTTTAATACATACGTACATCAGCAGTCTAAGCAAAGCAAGCTGGCAATTTTCCCTTCATTTTTTTCATTTTTGAGCCAACCCTAAAGAGCAGAGTCTACTTAGGACCCATAGAAGGTGACTATCATGTTACTTTCATTTTAAATTAACCTGACATTTACTTCTTCCAAAAGCACATAAGACCATCGGCAAATTATTGCGGTTTTTAAGAGATACGGTGGAACAAAGCACCTATAGCTCCACATTAATTCAAACTTGTAATTTTTTAACCCAAAAGCTTTCATGTACGTACTTCATCATATACTAGTGAGCGGATTAAAAACATAAAAAAGTGAACTAAAGGCCTACATTTGATTTGATATGCCATATTGTAGACTTGGTTGTGTCCACAGGCTGGCAATGACGGGAATGACGGATTTGATTGAGCTAGAAATGTGTCTGGGTGTCACTTTTAGTGCGGTATAGAGTCCTTCAAGCGCAACCAGTGAAATGGAAATCACGTGCAACCTTTGAGCTTTGATGCACAAAATTTCTGTTCTAATGTGTCCAATATACCTTTAGAAGCTCAAAAATGGGTCACATGTTTGTGCCAGGGTGCAATTTCTGGAGCTGTATTACTAAGGTGACCTCCCAGTCTTATGTACTGTGACCTCCCAGTCAGCTGCTCCTTAAAGGACCCAATACCTCCCCAATGCCTTGACCGAGGCATTTGGAGGAGGGACTCCAAGTATGGGGGAGATATTGTTACAGAACGCATACAGAAAAATTCAAGAGCTGGATCCACTTAAATGAATTGTTGGCTAAGACAGAAACTGTATTGCAGGACCCAATGGTTCTTGAGGCGGTTGGATTATCTGCGATCCTAATTTGTCGTTTAAAAAAGTCGGACAGACTTTTTTAAATTTAGGCTTCCTTCCATTCGCTTCTGTGCTTTGTGTAGCTACTTTTCCCCAAATTTTTGATGATTTGACGAAAACTTTGACGAACAATTTCCAAGTTAAACAACTTTTTGAACACAGTAGGTGATTTATACATAATTTAGTGCCGAATGATCATCTTTTAAAACTTTAACCATAGCTACTGCGTTAGCAAAATTTGGAAAAGCGCCTTCTTTTCCTGTGATCTGTCACTCATTTGTAGAGGGTAGTCATCATGTAGTGTCCTGGTTCAAAATATGCAACCTAAAACATGGATTGATCAATTATGGTATGATCTTGTCGTCACCAGGGTAAGGAACTGATAGTTATTTGAACTGTAAAAAGTCATTCAGCAGCACGGACACGTACTTTATCTTTTTATCAAGTCAATTCGTACAAGTAAAAAGCTCGTCAAAAATCCTTCATTTTCAGCCCCTGATCTGATTAACCGCTATGGCAATCTCAATGTCCACAAGTTCAACGTGACTCGACTCATAGAAGGGTCTCCTTTGTCGGACTATATTCGAGATGTTTTTTGGTACATGGGATCGAGCATGCTTCACATGAGCGACTTTCTCAAAGCGCTAATGCTGTACCTCAAGGGTGGGATCACTTCAGATAGTGATCTTATTTGTGCCACAACATATCCTTCGTTTCAAGTGAATGAAGAAACTCAAGTGGAAAACCTGTGCTCCATGGACTTTAAATCCAACGTGAATCCAGTGTTTCTAAAGTTCAGGAAAGGCCATCCATTCTTGGCCATGGTCTTAGAGGACATGGTAAGATTTTGGGGTTATGTTGATTATTGATGAATAACTTTTAATTTTTCCTCCGCTTTAGAAAATTTCCATGAGGAACAGTGATTTCAGTTCCGTGGGTTCGATGTTGTTCAGTCGTTTGATGGAAGATCAATGCAAGGTCTTAAATATTGAGGCCCACAGGCGACACCCTGACTTTGACATAGACCTTTCGAGGCCACTGTAAGTATTCAGTTGATTAAATAGGACCACTGTAGGCCTTCATCAAGTCCGTTTTGTTTGTAGCACTAGTAACGCTCTTGTCAACTACACGTTTGTCTGTCCTCAACGTTGGAATATGAAAGTTTACTCTCTCTTTGATAAAGCCATTGTTCCTTTTTTGGAATGGATCAAGGAATTAGAAATTCCTCCCAAAGGCAAAGGTAAGATATTAGGTTTAAAAGGCTATGAACCTCAACCGAAATTGAATATATTTTGTCCAAGCAACATGACCATGTTTTCGGGGGAAATTAATTTTGCTTTTCTACAATAAGGAAAAGTAAGTCTCACCTATTGACTCAACACTTTTTCAGCTGAATATCCAAACCTACTTGCACTTCACATTCAAGATTTGCCAAACAAACTGTATTCCACGAATCAGCAGATCGCCGACTCCCCTGGAACCATGGCGATCTTCAAAGAATTTTGCCCACTCACTGCCAAAAAAATTTTGGACGACTTACAAATGCACGAGACAACGCCCTGATGCCAACTGAAAGCTCTCCGGCTAGTTTCCAATTCATTCAGTATTTAGAACCCCATTAGCTTGTTAATAAAAAACATGTATCACTTAGGTTTGCTTGTATGTTTTATTTGATTTTTTTTTGTTTGGACATTCTTGCCGAGGTATTTAAACAGTGTTATCAAAGATTTTTGGTATTCTAGACTCTAGAGGATTGAATAAGGACGATTCTCTAAACAAAATTGGATTCAGCGTAGAAGTCAATGACTAACTTGCAAGATCTTGCAACAAGAGGTAGAACGAGCTCATTTTCCGCCTACGCTTGCCTGAACTTCAAAGAAGCATAACTTTTGACTCCGTCGTTCGATTGAGCTGAAAATTGGTAGACAAATTTCTTCACTTCTGTCACCTATTTGATTTTTGCAATATTTATCAAAGAAGCTTGTCAGGTTTTGATCTTTAAAGAAGAAATTACTAGTGTTAGGTTTTATGTACACCATTAAGCAACACCTCGCGAAAGAGTTTTAGTGACACCCGACCTATTTTAAGAAGAACTTAATAGCAACATAAGTTGCCTCATACACCGGGCATTAGTTTTATTAATTGATGCGTTTAAACGAGCTTCAATTTGTTATTACTAGGGACGGGCAGAAAGTGCAAATAATCTTACCCTTTTAGTTACCAAAAGTTGCAAAAAAATGTGCCCAAAAGTGCAAAACAGAGTGCAGAAAAATGTTGAAAGTGCAAATAAATGTCAAAAAAGAGCAAATAAATGTCGAAAAAAGAGCAAATAAGTGTCAAAAAAGAGCAAATAAATGTCAAAAAAGTGCAAATAAATGTCAAAAAGAGCAAATAACTTGCATTTGGAGTTAAAACGTCATTTATGGAGTACCCACGGCTCCTAATTGAGCAGGAGAAGTCATTTACAAGTTCTAAAGACATTTGAGACCAGTTTGAGGTGAAGAGACAATGCCGCACAAGTAATAGAGTTCTATTAATAAGGTCACTAGAAAAAAGGATGTAAAATCATGAAAAATACTCTAGTCAACAATCTTCTGAGTTTTTCATTCCTAAGGTGGTCTCGTGGATGTACGTACCCAAAATATTGTCGAAATACATTTAACAATTGTTTTATATGGCTTTACATCACTCCGTTTGTGTCCTTCAAGTTGTTCAAAAATAGACATTGAAAATTGAACAGAAAAATACCCACGTGTGCCTAACAATTATATCAAAGAAAATAGTCATAAATGTGTTTTAAGCATGTTTTTAGTGACATTACTTCAATATTTGGCCCATGGCCTAATTACCAGAACTCAATTTCAAATGTGGCATTCAATGTCTCATCACATCAAAACTGTTCTCAAATACTTTTGGAACTTAGAAGTAATATCTTCAAGTCAATTAAACAATGTGTACTGCTACATTGATGTATCCTTAGCTTGATGATTTTAAGTTTACCGGGTGTTTCAAAAGAAACGGAACACCTAATTCCATCGTCAATAACTCATGATTGAAACCATGCATGAACCTCACCTTTATTGGATAGGATTGGCCAAACACTTGACTTGAAAAGTCAGAAAAAGCAATTTCACCCAATTTCAATATTTAAGCGACGACGATTTTTTCCCTAAAGGGCCCTTTACGAAAACAGAGCGTTCGTGACTCCGACTTTTTTCTCTCTTCATAAATTTGGCTAAAATCAAAAATAAGGCGACAAAAAGAGAATAACAATTTGTGTATCTTAAGAATTGTTATCTGCCGCATCTTTTTGAGCTCTATATATTTTTTGTGAGATCAACCATTTCCGAGTTACGGACATGGTTTGTTGTTCCGTTTCTTATGCATCACCCGGTATAACGGCCTTTTTTAGAAATAGCGATCTTTGTAGGCAGCAAACCTAATTCTGCAATCTATATTGTTAGTAGATACTTCCATTACCAAAGCATGAGTTTCTTTAGGTTTGCTATTTGTTGGTTGAATGCAATGAGATTCTTTTGTCTAATGTTTAGTTTAGTAAACAGGATGTTATAGTTAAAGCAAGATGGTGAATAAAGTGTGAGGTTTGCGTCTGAAATGCACATATTTCTTCAAGGTGCTAAGAATGGTTGATTGCAAATGCAAGCTTTTTCGACTAGTTCAAAATTTGATCTTGAAACTAAATTTTTTTTCAAAAGCACACTACATTTTCTTAACAATTTGTCAATTTTGGCCAAAAACGTAAATAAAAAGTGCAAATAAAGGTGAAAAGTGCAAAAGTGCAGAAAAATGGTTTTATGTTACCAAAAATCTTTTTACACTATTTGCCCGGCCCTAGTTATTACAATCAGGATACAGATATGACAGAAAAGAACGCATTGTTCCGACCATAAATGAAAATGCGAGCATTTTTTTATCAAGTTTATTTTGGGCATCTCTGGTTAGAGACATTCAATCTCGTTAGCAAACAATCAACTATTTCATAGACAATTTAAGAAGACATCAACACACAGTTTGATAAAATATCGCAAACAAATACTCTCTCCTGGAAAACAAATCACAAAAGAACCAAAAATTCAAAAGAATTATCGAGAGGAAGAGAGGACAAAGTAGTTTCTGGAACCAAATGAAACTTTTCAAACGTGTTTCCGAGCTTTGCAATACGGAATGATTGGAGACAAACATTCTGACTAGCAGAACAATTCGGAATGATCATTTTTTTGTTCGCCATTTTTTTTCCCTGAGGAAAACTTGTCATTTCTTTTGTCGGCAAATAAATATTGTGACCAAATTGGAGCTGCTGTATTGGTTGATATGCCATAGGTATTGTGTAATCAATGGAGGCACTTGGTTCATTCACTTTTTAAAATTTTAATTGACATGTTGCTGCTTGATATATTTGTCGCCTATTGTTTCGCCCTTTTGTGATAAGGAATTTGGGAATTACCACTATTTTTCATAAAAAAGAGATAAACAGTCGTCACTGGGAATGACCAATTTTGCTATCACAAAGTCGCATTTAGATGATATCGTTCATAAGTAGCAATGGTAGGTGTGATCATCGTCGATATTGAAGTAGTAGTAGCAATAGTAGTATAACAAGTAGTAGTAGTTGCAGAATCTGGATGAATTTGTTGAATGTCCAGCCTTTCTCGCCCATCCCCAAGTGACACAATTCTCATGGTCCAATGCACAACCCACCACACTCACTGTCGTTGGACACCTTCGTTCCTTTGATTTTCCGGGTGCATTTCTCATTTAAACGAATGCATCTCAAAGTCTATGGAGGGCACAAGGCCGGATCGGAAACTGGGCCTGGCAAAAGGCTTCCATCATGATTCTAGGACGTCGGCCTCACGGGCTTTCTCGGCATTCCAAGAGCCAAACTTCCAACGTTGACGTTTCTCGGCGGGATTGCAAATCTCCATCAGAAGTTTGTCCTTGTTCGGACCGATAGCCAGACATTTGCGACTGCTCCCATGTCGCATGGTCTGGGTCTGCAAAAAATATTATTTCAAATCGCAAAATTACATCGAGCCTATAGAGTCTTTGAAACTCAAGGGCGTAATTTAGGAATTTCTCTACTTTCCATTACAATAAATGCGACAAATGCCGCTTGAGGTCGCTTTTTTCGACTGTCAATAACAACTGAATTTTCTACACAGAGAGCCTATCGATGAAAGTAATGATTTCTAGTGGGAATAAGTTAATTGCATTCTCCTGCAGCTGAGACCTTGCTTATGTTGGATAGACTTTGTATAACAGTTTTCAGCTCAATCAGATGCCGGTGTGAAAAGTTATTTCTTTTCAAACTTTTGTTTTGGAGAGAGCTTAAAATGAACGAGATCGCCCTTTTGTGGCAAAACAATTAACAGAAGAGGATTAGATCGTTTATTTTGTGTAGGATTGAGCCGTAGGAGCATGATTTTTGTCTCCAATATTCGATCGAGTGGGAGATTGAAATGCGTAAAGGTCAGTTGTTGAGGGGAATTTGGAAGTGTAGTGGAAGCATAGTATAACAAGGAACCTTTCAAATCAAGTGCCGACTGCACTAATTCAAAAAGCTTAAGAATAACAAAGCAATGTGAAAATAGCCATGCTCAAGTTTAGTATATGAGCTGGCTTTTAAACGCAACTTAGGCTCTGCAATTAAGCATGGCTATTTTGACTTCCTTAGTATACTCGAGCTATTTGAACTAATGTAGATAACACCCAACCTATAATGTCAGCAAGGTCCCATTTGCAGAAGAACTTACTGGAAATCATAATTCTGATTGCTACCTTCCCAATCCAGAGAAATTCAATGGTTCTTGATCGAGCTCAAACAAAGGGAGCGATTAAGGACGTGATTGATTGTTTACCTGATGATTGTACTCCCAAAACTGATTGCCTTTCGACCCATGACAAGGGTACAAAATGACCTCGGAGCCGGCATAATCCAGACACGCCTCGTCTCGACGGATCTCGCCTTCTTTGGAGAGCATCCAATACTGGAAGCAGGGAAAGACGAGATTGAAATTCTAACCGGTTCATGATTATGATTCTACAACGAACAACAAGAAGACGAAACACACCTGATTTCCACCCTGGTTATGACAAGGCCAAAGGCCGACAGGTTTATGTAAATCGTCCGTTTTGACAGCCGAATCCACGCACTGACTACTCCACGAATTTCGGATCTGAGAACAAAGGACAAACAGGTCATGGAAAGCAAAAGTGACAAAAAAGCACACCTTGTTAAGACGATTTTAAGGGGGCTTATGAAGACATTGGACATTTTTGTAGGCTAATATTCACTCTAAAATACCTGATTTCCCCCCCGATTGTGACACGGGAAGAGTTGCATTTTCTTTTTAAGAGCCTTTCGTTTAGCGGAGGCATCAAGGCAAAGCCTGGCGTCATCAAAGAGGCTTCGGATCTATAGCATGGCATGGTTATGGATGTCAGGAAAAGGTTGATCTCTAATAGATCAATCTCTAATAGATTTTCAAGATAAATGCAAAACTGCCACAATTTCAGGCTAAAGTTGAGCCGGAAATAAACAATATGTGAAAGAATTATCTGTAGCGAACTTGTAAAATCAAATTGGCATCTTCTATCATGAGAGCTTAATAAAGAACAAACCAGGTTTTTTGCACTTTATTGCACTTATCCTGTATCACAACATTTGAGAGATGTGCAAAGGTTTCAAATCATAAACTGAATCAATTAATCCAGTGATTACTAAATTAGCTAACATTTAGATGTCTGTGGCTGCTGTGGCTAGATTGTTCCCAGTTTACACTGTGCATGCACTCAGAAAGCGACAAAACACGTAATTATTCAAGTGAATGTGCCAACAAAGTAACCAAATGTCCTATTTAATGTAGCTAAACCATAAAAAAACTAATAAATGTGCGCAAATTCTCTATTTATTCTGACTTTTGTAGCTTCGCGAGTGCATGCAGTGCTGAGTGGTTTTGTTGATGAGCCCAGGAGCTGTGGGAAAAATCCAACGAGCCATCCATAGTACTGTACTCTTGGGCCCAAAGCTCTTTGATCGTTAATTCGTAAACCCCTGAACCTACCAACGTCTCTTTCGTGGGCCCCAAACAACAAGTAATCAAATTTGATGGGCCTTGGCCCAAAAACGGTTGCCGATCCCTGGCCTTTGGAGATGTATACTTTGGTTGCCCATAGCTAGGGACAACAAACAAGCCTTGTAGGGTAATAAAAACAAGTTCAAGTCGACCTTGTATCATACTTCTAAAATTTTCATTCGTCTCTTAAAATTTCCATTCGAAAAGTTTGAAAAACAGAAAAATTACAAATCGTGGTCTCAAACGCAAAGTAAAATAAGCGTTTCACGATTCTAACGCCGGTAGTTTATCCATTTTTTTTCTCTGCTTACTTCCCAAGTTAGAAATGTGAAAAGATGTCTTACTTCGCCGTTGGCCACAGCCTCGCCAGGGATGAAGAGTTCAGGATAGATATTGTCCAAGTACCATTTGAACGATTTGCATTGGAGATCATTGCGAAGTTTAACTCGACTACTCACATCCCCGAAATCACCCTGAGTTGAAAAGAAAACAGATCTCAATGGCAGCGTGTTATTATCGCCACAAAGAAATGGAGCATACCAAATCATGGCCAATTCTGTCGTAATAGTATTTTTTGTAGTCGTCCAACCACACTTCGGCCAAACGGATCGAGTTCTTTCGGAGAACATTCACTCCACTTCTCCATTTGTAAGGCGAGCGTTTCCTGAATATATGGCCCACATGAGAGCATGGAACAATCTCCAAAGTTCCTCCACACATCCATGTCTGGAAATGAAACCCATAATGTATATAAGTACGATCGATACCCACCCAAGCAGAACCATCACAAATTCTTACTTTGAACGAGAGCTCCAGATTCTCTCCGCCCCAGATGTCAAAACCAGAATCATAAGTTCCCAATCGCTCAAAGAAATCTTTGTCGATAGAAAAAAGACCACCGGCCATTGTGGGTGTGGCCACAGCTTCGGCAGTGCTATTGTGTTTCTTCCGTTCACGTTCAGGAATGGCGTGCCAATTGAACTGCAATTGACAATCACTTATTATTCTCTCAGTTTTGATAAGTATGATCAAATAGAAACTAGCCACAAATCAATGAGCGATATCTTCGATATTGACTGGTTTCATTTCAGGATCCAATTATTCGCTGGAAGGGAAACCCTTCCCTCGAGTCGGATTATAGGAGGTTGCTCATGGCACCTGCTCCCAACAGACTTCATTGACTAGAGATAGGAAAGTATCAGAGAAGGCCCCCATAAAAATGTCTGATTGATTGGACTTGGAATCACGAAAAAAATCCCAACGATTTCTTAGAGCATGCAAATGGTATTCGATTTCACGAAAAAGCAAGAACAAACGGACTCTCAAACGACACTCTGGCTTAACCTGGAGATTCCAATCAAATCCTCCGACGGAAAGTGTCTTGCTTGGACTGAAGTGAAATTCCAAAGTGTCGTCACTAATAACGTCAATTACGGGACAAACCACATTGGTCGGATCCCGAGCAATTCGGTCTAATAAAGGTTCCAGCCAGCCTACCATATTGGTTAGGGGTAGATTTGCGAGTTTGCCATGTAAGAAAAGGAGATATCCAACTTTAGTATTCAGTAATGGACCAACTGGATCATGTTATTCAGTTTGGCAACGATTCCCGGAATAGAATCCTTGCCAGCGAAGAATGAGCCATGATCCAGTTTCGGAAATACCTGAAGATTCCAATCGAAACCTCCAACATTCACCCCGCTTGAATCTCGAAAATGATACTCCAAAGTATCATCATCGATGACGTCAATGACGGGACAAACGACGGTGGTTGGATCACGTGCAATTCGGTCCAACAAAGGCTCTAACCAACCTGTAGGAAAAGATTGATAAATGACTCAACAAAATGACAGAGATTTTCGTGAGTGCACTCAAAAGTTGCGCAAACACATTTGGAGAAACTCGAAACCTAACGCCCAAAACACATTTTGTCGCTCACCTGTGGTACATTCACAATGTGAATCCAAATACGTTAGGACTTGACCAGTGGCATGACGAGCGCCTGTCAATCGAGCACGGATTAATCCAGCTCGTTCTTTCTCACGAACAACCTTTACAATTGGGTATTTGCTCATGTAACTTTCGAGCTGCTCTTGGAGATGACCTGGCAAAAAGAAAAACATCTTGAAGGCAATCATTCTTATGGTTCGATAATGCTTTAGTATTTCATAGACTCGTTTCTAGATAACTTGCTCTAGCACATGATTCAAGTCCTTATTATTATCAAGTGCACAAAGACCAAAAAAGGGGATCGTCCGTAGACTGGAAAGGGCCAAAATGGCCTTCAGGCACGTCAATGGAACGCTAATTTCCTCCTATTATAGATAGAGCTACAGAATTAATTCTCTTCCTACATTTTCGTAAACGAGGTCCTTCGGGTGCCCACAAAGCCACTCATACAAAGGGAAAGCTCAGCATGAGAGTTGTCAAGTCAGCCAGTCAAGGCTTCCATTTACCAAGGACCAGAATAATCCAGTTCAAGAAGGCCATCTGACACGTTATTTTTCGGTCATTCATTTCAGGTTGTCCTGCAAAGATTACAATATTCTTACTCATATCTGATGCGTCGTCCACCAGAATAATCTCCTTCAGGAGATGACTGGGAGATCGATCCATCACGGAATGGACCGTTCGTAGCAAGATGGACCAGGCCTCGTTGTGGAAACAAATAATGACTGATGTGGACGGGAGATCTGACAAGAAGCGGTTCGGGGCTTTGCACCTGAAACAACGAAAGCGGACAAACCCGAGAATGAGGTTAATTAGAAGGGCAAAGAAAAGCAGAGTTGCCTTTGTTGTTACTGGTCCTTACCATTCATCCCTGGGATCTGGCAAGGTCCTATGCACGGATATGAGATCACTGACGTACTGATTAAATGCATTCTTTTGCCAGCCTTCGTCAATGACCTTCTTGGTCTTGGCATCGGGATTCTCGATCTTGAAAGGCTTGCCCAATTCTCCGGGACCATTGGGATCCGGAGGGAGTGGCATAACACCAACCTCGTGCCGTTCGGCGTCATTTTTCCACCTAAGAATATAATTGGATAGTAGGGAATGAGTTGTGTCTTCACTGGCAAAACCTAACTCTGACAAAAATAATAACCCTAGATGGAAACTTAAGGTTGATCTGAACTAAAACGCAAATGATTTACTTAACACTTGACAAGCAAAAAATAACCGGCTTTTTCCGGTCTTTTTCCTCCTCCTGAGTTTTAGCAATGATTAAAAACCAGGGGATTCAAAGTAAAAAAAGTGCATTTTTCTTCAAAACTTGCTATTTTGGGCCCCTTTTTGAGGTTCATACACATTTAGTAACTCCATTAATATGTGCACTGCCGGAATTGTTAGAACTTCCGTTACTTTTGATTCACCCTGTACTGAAAGTTCTCCTGAAGTTGGGCGTTCCTCAATTTCAGACTTATTGTACTTTCTTGCACTTGTCCAATCTTTGCACAAATATTTTCCATCCTCTATTTTTCACAAGATGGATTCCTTTTCGACATTTTTCGATCTTTGAATTAGCGTTCTGGTAATTTCTGTAGCTGAAGCGTTATACGCCCTTGTGTTTTGGGAGTTTGGTACCAGGAGTAAAGACCAGTAATGGCTCATAATCCCACTACAATATTTTTTGCAACGCATAATGCCCAGATTGGACGGAGAGAATCAATTTCATTTGAACCTCTAATAAAATAAGTTTACCTTTCGGCCGAGGATTGCGAAGAAGATGGTGGCTTTTTGATTAGAGTGTCATCAGGCTTGACGGCTTGAACGTCCACTTCATTTAGCCCCGGGTCCTTTTCGGGACCACTGAGGGGTAGGTCATTGATATTCCGACCTCCACTGCCACTCCCACGGGCTCCACTCCCACTCAAGTGAGCGTTGAGGTCCCGTCTTCCACCTCTTAAAGAGGCGGGTTCTTCATGGTAATCTCCGGCTCCTCCCCGATCACTGTAGAGGAGAAATGCCACCGTCAACCAAACCACGGGAATCAGGATCAGGAGTTTGTAGACCAAAGATCGATGTCTTCGAGGAATGATGGCCATTTTGAAGGGTTTGAATATAAAAATGGGTTTCTATCTGCCGTAATGCACTATTTGTAAATACACGGCCGGGATGGGCTCAGGAATGGTTTGATATGGTTCTAAATGCACAACGATCACAATGGGAACACGATATGGCGATATTGACGATATGTTGCATCCTGAAATTATCTCATTGTCGATCACATAACAACTAGGGAACGGGTCTTTCCTCGACTTGGTTGAGTAGAAAATCTGCAAGAGAGGAAGATCAAGACATGAATCATCATCATATAATGGTTGCTGGGTGGTTTATACACTTAAAGATGATCGGTTTTCAAGGCCTCACATGCTTCATATCCTTAAAGAGAAAGACATGTTGACGATGATGACTTGAAAATAGCCGTTGACAAATGAACACTTGATGAACCCGAGAAACTATGATTATGCATTCCACGTTTCGAGGAGGGAAATTGATGATAAGCTTCACTCAAGCTGCTGCACCACCTTATCTCTTATCACCCGGTTCCAGAGAGCACACAGAATTTCCAGACCTAGTAAACCCAGTAACCCCATCAAGCATCTCCTGCTATATTTGCATTCTGGACATCGTACTCATGTAGGACACGTGCGTGGCTCATTTTCCCGCAGAGCTAACAGACGTTCTATTTGAATTAATTAAAAATTCAGTAATCAAATTCGGCCTTGTGATTAAAAAAATGAAATACTCTACCGCTGTTTTTTAGATACTGAATTGCAAATTTCTCATCGATCACCATTGGAGGACATGACTTTGGATTTCATAAACGGCCAAACCAAAATTTTGACTATGTGGCTTAAAATTTTAAATCAAGAACCTACTGTTACTTGAGGAAAATGCCAACAACATATTAAGGGAAAAAATTAATGTTATCACGGGATCTTCGAGAAGATTAAGCGTGACATCTTTGGACCATAATACCAGTATGTCATTAAGGCGTTGCAAATTGCTTTTGAATTTCAAGTTCATTAGGATTTAGTTTGATAATATTTGCATACTGTTTAAAATAGGTATATCAGTATCTAGGTCCTGACAGTTATGAGAACACAATAAAAACACCACAAGATGTGTCAAATGAGACAAATATTCGTATTGCCAAACACTTATGGATGGAATAGAAAAACTGGCATCCCTGGTGTATCGCATTGAAAAGAAGAGCAAAAAAAGGGCCATTTTTTCTGTGAACTACGTCACACAACGGGTGGAAATAAAGGCAACGAAATAACCTGTCGGCCTGAAAATGGTCCTAGAAAAAAAGTTTATAAACGAAGCCGATCTCCATCACATCTCTCAAGTTCAACCGGTACAATCACTTCCTCTCTCTCTCGGACAAAGTTAAGCAAACAGATGCAAGGGCAGTGCAAATGACCCCAATTTGTTGTTCAATCAACCCACCACAACAACTCCTATTTCAAGCCCTACTTTTTTAAATTCATTGAAGCCCGTACCATTCTGCTAAACCAATGCAAAACTGCTCTTTTTACGGTCGGCAATCAAATCATCCACAGTTCATGAGGTTCAAATGAGTGAATGGACCACGCCCAAGGAGCTCAATGGTGTCCAATCGAGGCACTGTTCAACAGGGAAGACTCGCGACCGATGAGTCTGTACTCGTACATTCTCGTATCTCAAAGAATGCCTTGTCAACGGAATACCTCATATGACAGTAATCCATCTAACGCACATTTCAAGCACTTCAGACGAGATTAAACCCAAATAGATCAACATTGTTTAGCATCAGCTGATTTGGAAGTGCATTCCAATGGAACATACTACTGTTCAAGTTTGCAAACAAGATGAGGCTCTTTTGGACACTATCGAAGCCAAAATCGATCTGACTTGGGGAATGAGTGATGAGCACAACGCACTTTTGAGTATCCTGAATCATAAATCACGATCCTGGACTCTCGAACATGTCCCAATGGCAACGCCAACTTGTTTAAAAAGTGCCCAATCATTGGCAACAATGCCACGCAACATCGAGCAAATCGAGCAGTCAGACTGATTAACATGATATTTACATTTCCAATCTTTCCAAAGAGCCAACTGTGTAATTATCTGCAAAAAAGTCTATGATTACTCGGTAAAAAAACATATTGTGAATAACTTGACCAATGGATGCTAGAACATTCTAGATCCTTAAATAACGGTGCGTAGTTTCTGGCAAGATGCCTCTTGGAAGGCAATCGATTCATGTCAAACGCATCCATTTTCCTCATACAGTGTCGATTCAACATGCTTTCAAGTAGTACTTGGGAGTATTATTCATTCTCTCACTGATGCCTATGACGGGTTTTTATAAAAGGCCGTGGATGTGTCAGAAAGTTTCGGCGGAAATGTTCATCGTGCATTCACTGATGAGAGGTGAGGAAACAAATCCGTGGAAAGCAAGACCTTCTTTCGACTTGCCGAGTTTCACTCACGATGCCGGAAGAAATAAATCAAAGCAAACTTCACTGTCACAATCGCATAGGCTCACAGCTCGCCTGTCAAAGTCATTTTTTTCGGCAGCCCCACATGAATGTACAGCCGAGCTCGTCTGGATCGTGTTTTCTTGATTTGATCGCATCTTATCGACTCTTCGAGCCTCTTTGCTATGGAGAGTACACTTCATCCATACATTGTTCGTTCAGATACTGATAGAGCGTATAGACAAGAACCAAAATGTCAAGTCGTGAGAGCAATGGCTGAAACGGACCATCTCATTTTCGTCTTCTCATTCGCTTCAAATGTTATCGGACTTGTTGGCTTCAGAGGTCGTTGATCTCAGAAACGCACGAAAAAGAGTGGTAATACCCGATCTTTTTGAGATTCATCAGGGTAATGCATCCTTTGTGGTCCTCAAAATGTTGTAAATCACGGGGAATGGTAGAAGTAGCAGTCTTAAATGGGGTGTTGGCCGGACAACGCCTTTACCAATGTGCACGTCAATTGGACTCATTTTCATCACGGGTTCAAACATGAAGAGGTAAATCACATTTCGGAAAGATATAAGACTGCAAATCAGGGTGGGTTCATCGAAAATTGGATATTTTTTTTGGTCTGGTTACACAGGTAGCACTTTATTTTTTCCTTTGTCCCATTCTGAATTATCAACTTTAGATATTTTTTGGATGAGTTGGAAAAGTTGCTTCAAGAAACCTATCATATATTTGAAATGTTTGAAATTTGCAACTTTTCCCAACATTGTTTCAACTTCATCCTCTTTTGTTTCCTATGATTACTTCGAGGGCTCTTTTTGGCCATATTTTCAAGGCTTCTAAAGTTTTTGTGAGAACAAATTAGGGGTTATTGTGAAAAATCAGACACAACAAAAAAACGCCAGTTCGTGGTTGAATCCAACCCTGTTTGCAAAAACTTTGAGTCTCAATATATTCAATTTTACACACCTGTTGTTTATTTAGCTTACTTATGTTTGCCTTTTGCCCGAAAGGCCAAAGCGGGACAAATCATACAAGTTTACCAAAAAATGTGATTGTGAATTGGCTAAAAATCACGAACTTAATAATAGCACAAAATACTAAACAAAACTAAATCATTGATTTACCTAATTACAATGTAAAGCACTTAATAAAAATGAAATGAGTGGGAGTAAGATCAATAAAAACATAATTTACATTTGAAGCCATAAATTGGATCATTAATTATCGGCCACCCTCGGTACTTCTCACAAATCTTCAACAAAGGATTCCGCCAACTTGGGTGAATTCACAAAATTTAACGTGCTTGAGTCTGTAACATGATTTAAGGGAACATAAAAATTGGCAGCCGAGTTTTCCAAAGCCTCTCAAGCTTTGTTTGGAGGCCTTCAGGAGAAGTAAATTGTTTTAACAGCTTTGAAGGATGAAAATGGGCTCCCTGATTGGATGCAAAGCCTTTAATAAGAAATTCACACACCCAGTCGTCATGATTCTGCTCCACTTGGCAAGTTTCTAGCCAACGAACCCTTGGTATTTCTAAACGTGGCAACAAAAGGCAGGGTTACACCAAAGCCTTCCGGAGACTCCGAAGGAAAAATCTTGATAAGAATCCTCTTATTTAGAGAGTAAATAATTCGAAGACCGGACAAACTGACACGTCAAGTTCATTGATGTGGAATCATTGACGGTCAAATTTCGATTGGCGTCAGAAATTTGATTCGTAAAGGTTAATCGTCAAAATGTAGGTATCACAATTACATTTTGTAAGTTAGTTACATGAATTTTGATCTTCATTGTCAAGAAGTTGCCTAAAATTGAATGCCCATAATTAGTACGGCTCTATTGAGTGAGTAAACGCTAATGCTTCGCTTAGCTATCTTTTAAGCCTTACCTCCTACATTAGAGAAGGGAGATAAATCATCGAAAAAAGACTCATTAGCATTGAAACTACCGTCATTTTAGGGACCCAGCGTTGCTCTAACTGATATTCAGGGTTCTTTAGAGGGGTATTCATGTGTTCATAAAACTGTTAGTCATGTTGCAACAGGGTCTTGTGGCTGTAAGCATTACAGACCGTTTCAACGAAGTTGAGTCAAATACTTGCTTTTAGCCACGTGTCCAAATTTACGACCGATGGAAGAAGAGTTTAATGGACCCCCCTTCGTTAGTATAATAAATATTTCCACGTATACCCCGTGTCAAATTTGGGAATATCACGATCACCTCCTCATGGGTCGATTAGCAATTTAGGATAAAATCACAGGGACAGGCTATCAGTGTAGTATTTGAGATGGAGGATGAGCCTTACCGAGCCTAACTACCAACAACTACAACTACAACAACGGTGTCCACTCACTCGATTGTGAAGAAGTGGGAGTGATGTGATTTATTCCCCTCCAAGGCAGAGAAGAGGCCTCTGCCCAAAAACATGGCTATTGTGGGCATGTTGAATGAATACATGGTTATTCCGCATCCTTGAGTTTTTGAATCGAGCTTTGAAGCAACACGTCAAGGATATGTTGACAATCTACTCAGGATAAGAAGGGGTGCTGCACTATTATCATCCTTTGTCAGCCACTCATTCCCAGGGCTTTTGACACCATTTGGCACGCAAATCTCACACTCTCATTCCCATCTGTGTCGTTCTTTCTGGGGCTAATTTCAATTGGGGACGACTCAAACCCATTGTGAGAAATGGGCAGCCCTCACCTACTACTTCAACGACACTTTTGAGTGCATCTTTGGCATTAGGCTTTAAAAAGTGTCAGTTTTTTTCTCATCCGTCGAGCGCAAATGTAAGAAGATCTTGTCAAACACCTTGATCTGGGCATTCATTGGGATTTGAATATGACGCTGAAAAGTAGTTTCATGTCAGTGAACAATGTTGAATTGACACCATAAAAGATAATTTTCTTTCAAATCAGGGAAATTTTCAAGAGTCATGACGAGCAAGCAAGGCTGATTTAAATTCGAGATTTTTAGAGATGCGTGACAAAAATCAGAGTGACCTTGAACAGTCTCTTGGCGTATTGGCTGAAGCAATTCCAAAGCTCATTCCAAGTCTTGGGGTGTAAATTGTACACTCTTCCTGGCCAATCGAGGCATTAACCTGGCTCTAATTTGATTGAACCTTGATTGACAGTCAATGTGACACGCACACCTTCCGTCCGTAATTGGTTACGAAGACTCCGATTCTAAATGGTTTGGAATGCAAATTATGATGGGTTCGAAGAAGCTTCCAAGGAGCGAGAAACTACCACCATCCTTCGTGTCCTTCTCAAATGCAAGTAATGCTGGTTTTGTTCAAGTGCCACGCGCTTTTCGGATCCTGAAAACATTGCTATCGTTTGGAATCTCTTCCTCGTTCGTTCGTCAGGCCAATAAAGAGCCTCAAATCACATGGTCATCTTGGTTGCACCTTCAATAGCTACCCATAGACCTCATGCGAGCATTTTCAGAGGGACTCAAGAGTCTCAGGACAGCTGCGCATTCCCATGGAGTCTTGAAATACCTTCGAGAGATGTGAATTCCCTCAAAAACATGGCACGCGATTGGTCCAAATTTGGTGAGTTGAAGTCCAGGGATTGGAAGGTCCGTGATGCACAGGTATGAAAAAAACCTTTTCTTTTCAGGGTTCTTATCTCAAGCTAGATGCACCCCCAATGCATGATCCTAGAGTGGATTTGTGTGGTATCTTGGTCGGCAATCCTGAATAGCTTCTTTTGAAAGGACTTCCTCCCTTCCTTGAAGAAGAAGATTTTCAGGAAAATGCTCATGTATACCTCCTTCCTTTCATCCTGGATGAAACGGCTACCTTGAACAAAATGGTATCTCTCCCTTCTAAAGAAAGATGGTCATCTGAGAGAGCAAATTTCGCTTTGACACGATTCTGCTACGAAGGCATAAAAGCCAGTAAACATTTCCTTTGACTGCGGAAATTAAAAGAATGAAATATGAACCGAGAATGGAGTGTCAGATATCAGTTTGCCCTGAATTTGAATGTGATCAAAAGGTGTAACACTAACGTCCGTCTCATTCCACACAATAAGACATTAGATAATCAGATCTCAGGCATCATAATCTTGGCACCCTCGAGGGGACAAGAAGTAAAGAAGTATGAGGTGTGAAATTGACTGGAGATGATGCGACACATTTCTTCGACTTGCAATGCACGTCTAGTTTATGTGAAGAAGAGATCATGATATGACAGGGAACCCTGGGCCTTATTTTTTTTCATTTCGACTCTTTGCTATTTGTGTTTCGTTATCCAACCTCTGATGAAAATATGTCAACCGAGAAAGCTAATGGAATCCTTGGAGACGTCGCTTCCTTTTAAAACTTTCCATACTTCTGCGCCAACAAGAAAAACCAAACAAGGTCCTCTTCCTCAAAGAAGCATTAGGCAGAAATGGGATCTGTCAGAGCATAACTTAGTTTCTTGTTATTTACTAGGTCACGTATTTAAGGTTCTAATTCAACGTTCTCAAATATAACAACATTAAGTCAATTTCAGGTCCCAAAGTAGGAAGCAAGCATTCATAAGTAGAAGCATTCAGTCGCACTCAAAAATGTGGCAGCTCTGCTGAGATCGAGAGTATACTCGAGGAACGTTAAATAGACTTGATATTGGTATACGCAGCCTTAAGGAAGTCCCAAAAGAATACTCTAAACAAAATTGAAGCAGGTCGCATGTCAACTACGTAAACTAATCCAAACAGCTTGACCATAGGAATTTCAAGCCAATTACCCCGTTTAAAGTGTACTCTCAGCACAACTGTTGCACTTCCATGTGACTGATGACCTGAATATATCTGAGGACTTTTGATCGAACACGATTTCTTAAACTATTGCCATTAACCTTTTATGGTGAGAGGAAAAAGGAGTTTATGGTTGTTGATGTCCACTCTATATTTATGTACCTCTATGCAAAGCTGGCTCATTTCTTTTCTTCTCTAGCATTATGCAAAATAAGCTCCAACCCAATGTCGAGGTTGGTAATGTCTCGGGCGGATTTCCAGACATTTTTTAAGCTTGCATGCATGTACCTTAAGCTCCAAATGTCACTGCCTCATTTCGCAGTTCAACCTGACTGAGAAGTAGAACAGAAACAGTCTTTTCCGAAAATCCCAAAGGGATCATTTTTAACGAAGCAAGTTGACTTCAAGAATATTCCTTTTTTCTAACTAAGTAACTGAAGGAAGGAAGCACTGTATTCAGGATCCGAAAGAAGCATGTTGATCCAAGACATTTCTCAACGTCTCGATGTCATCGGAAATGTTCAAAGGACTTATAAATTGATATTGGCAGGAGGTCGAATGCGAAGCTGGCTCAAAGGATTCGCCACTGATGAATTATTGGCAAGGACTGAGAAATGAGGATGATAAATGTGCTCATTACTGCCCTAACCTTGACAGACACGAGCAAATGGGTGGACTACGTGGAGCATGACCAAAGCCATTCAGAATGGGATTCGCTACCACCGTTTTTATTGCCAAACTTCCCCCGCTTCAAAGGCCTAAAATACACGTACCTAGTACGTATGTGAAGATGGAAATGAAGAGCAAGCAAGATTTCTTCAACATGACACCCACGTGTTTGCCCATTCACATTCCTGCGACCTTGGGGCAAATGTCACCCCATTCGCCACACCACAGGAATTGAGACACCCATTGGTGGATTAATCAAATATTGCACGGCATTGTTGACTTTTGACTCTTGAATTCTCCTTGACCACAAGGACGGATAAACACTTGTTCATGGGGCGTCCATCGTCCGTCTTATCTCTCTCTTTAGACCATTGGATCGCTCGTTGGTTGGTGCAAGTTCTGGGGAGAAATTCCCTCCTTTATTGTGTGCCCATCCGTATCTTGATCTACAATCTCGCCGTATCCACGTCCGTGGACCTCCTTGAAAAATTACGGTGCCTTACGCCCTTGCATTCGACATTACATAGGTAGAGAAGGTGAAAGATGCATCCGCGTCTCAAGTCAAGTCACGATTAGGATGAGGATACGACGACGAGAACTTGAAGAGACGCCAGGCAATTTTCCACTCGACCCATCCACACTTTCCTGGCAAGCACCTGCCTCTTAATAGACTTAAATGAGCATGCATACCGAAGGGTAAGAAAGGTCAGTTGTTCTGGGCGGCGGTGTCAAATCGAGGCAAACGAAATCTCGAACCTGGCACGGTTTGGTGGTGGTAAGGTTTTAGCAATAGTAGCAGTAGGACCAGATGAAGCCGATGAAAAGAGAAAATCAACGAGGATCAACTTCCACTGGATCGCCTTGAACAGTCAAATTGCTCAGAGATTGGAAGACCTGACAAGGTCAAAAAGGTTGAATGAATAAGTAAGGATTCCACTTGAAATGAAAGCAGCTCGGAAAGGGTTTGTAAGTAGAAACTAGCCCCATGAATGGGTTGGATGAACCGTCTTCAAGTTTCTAAACAATGGGAGGTTTAAGATGGGATGAAACGTGAAAGAGTGAACGGAACAAGCAAGGTCTTATTGTGGGAAGATCATAGATATGACTCAAAGATTGACCTTCATTGGGCTCTTTGCATTTCGATAACAATGTTTCTAGTGTACTTTTGTTAGGGTGAAATTTCAAAAACAAATCATTTCTCTCCAAATACATGGAAACACGAACATTTCTGCTTAGGCTTCATTTCCATAATAGGACCTGACATGTTATGAATTGCTTGTCCAAGGGTCATTTCAGGCACCGTTTTAGCATTGATTACTGTAACTACTTTTTCCATTGGGATTTATCTCCAAACTGATGGCGATTTCATAATGTTTTTTTTCGACGAAAAGAGAATAATCCTTGAATTTTGAGAGACACACTCGGACCTTTTGTGAAAGAGACATCTTGGCTGCTGCAAAAGGGGACAAAACGATTTCATTCGATGATAAATAAGAGTTTCATTTGGGGTGTTGTTAAGGAGAGGACAGTATTGTTATTGTAAGAAAACAAAGGTAGTAGCTTGCCAGACTCCCAAACGAGCCTTTCTCATATGTAAACGCTTTGTAGCGGCCATGCATTCAATCATAACGAGTAGCACCATGACATGAAGAAACGTCTTTCCAGTTTTGAAAGAGGTATCAAGTTTCATTCAAATCGATCCTTCTCCTCCTTTTGCCTTCCAGCTTCAACAAGATCCTGCAAATGTCTATCTTCAGACATTTGATACGGTGATCAGTTATTATTGAGCAATCCCATTTCACTGCCGAGTACGAACGTATTTAGTTTTGGTTGTGCAATAGAAAAAAGCCCTAACGATTCGCTTTGGAAATGAATACCAAGCTAGCTTCGCTCACGTGACTGCAAGCTCATAATTCAAGAGTGGGCTTTACAAGGGAATCCTTCATTATCTCCATTATCCGTGATGATCCTTTGTTTCTAATTCAAGCGGAGCCGTGAATGCCCACTTCAAACGCCTGACAATCAATGGAACTCATCAATACTTGCCATTCACATCCTTCACACTGAGCCATTCAATCATCAGAGAGCTCCTCAGCATTCTTGATTGAACATTCCACTTACACAGAGAGGCTTGTCGGCCTATCTTGTCATTCGAAATTCGTACCTGAAAGACAGAACAGTGTTTGAAATATCAATTTGAGCACATCAATAATGCCCGAGGGAGATGGAGTAAAAAATATGATTGTGCAAATACGTACTGGTGCAAGATGAAAGAATGCTTAATGCGAATAAAGAATTTGATCTTTTTGACCCCTTCTATGGTGACAATGTTCTCAAGAAGGAACAAGACCCTACCCTAAAATGCCATTCGCGACCCTGGTTTTGCCGCAGTTTCTCAAATTCTCAAATGAAGTGCCGAGAAACAGCCGGAGGAGGGAGATAGGCCAAAAAAGAACGTTTCCGCTTTGAAATGGGAGGCCTCTCCAAAAAGCATTTATTACAGGTAGTACCGCATCGATCTCCACGGAACAACTTATCCATCTTAATTTGCTGGAAAGGGACTTTTCGCGGCATCGAAATAACCTCTTGAAAAATGGTTGAAAGGCCACCGAGTGTTCGGTATATTTGAGTATCACATTTTACCATGCCTAACTTATTTTTTTAGTGCTAGGATGTTCCACTTCAAAAAGCGACCTGGTGGTTTTAAGGCACCTTTCTTTAAGCTTTCTTCGACAATTCGGAGTGGAAAGTAAGTTAGTAAGATATACTTTGAACTTGGTTCTTCGCTAGAGAAGACCATTCCGACGAGAGCTAGTAAACTTGGGCAACATCTGAAGCTTCTTTTTGGAAGCTGGTATCATTAGAAGGGTATATTAGTTCCACGTAATATGAAATCATCTGTATGTTCCCAAGACGGTACAAAAAAGTTGCACCTCGGAAAGTTTTGCGATTCCACCGTTGATTATACCACACAATATGATAGTGGAACACCAAGATGGTCCTTCTTTGTAGGATAAAAATTTAAGGAACTGCGGCAAACTAACACAGAAGAGACACAGATTGTGCCTTAGAAACAGAAACAAGCGAGGGGGAGCGAAAATGTCCACGGATGTCGGGGGGGCCAAATAATCTCGTGTTCGTGTCTAGCCTTTCTTTTGATGGTTCCATCCCAAAAGCGGGATATTCCATCCGCACCTTCCTTGTTAGTTGACAATGGACGGTATACATGCACAAGCGTCTGTCAACTTACATAACACGGTGATTCGATTCGTCATTTATGGTTGCTTTTAAGTTTGAAATCATTCGTTAATCCCACCGATTCTATGCCGAGTTCTTTAATGTGAAGAGTATAAAACATGAAGGTGATTTCATTTGTTTTAAAAATTCTCCATGCAATCAAGTAGAGAGTCACAACTTCATAAAAGATATGTTACAAATAAAGCAAGACAATTTATTATGAAGACGACAAAAGCTGTTTCTTTCAAGTTAGCATGTAATTTTTTGAGTTTGAAGTGACTCAAACAAGAAGGATGTCAGCCTTTAAAAATGCATGTAGCAAGGTCTTGTCAAAAATCAACTATAGGCGAAAACTTTTCAAAAAGACAACCGAACCACCGTGTTTTGGAACCAACCGGGTGGACAAATGAAACAAAGAGCCTGTGCTTCAAACGAAACCCGGTGTCCCAAAGGACACCCTAGCCTAGTAAGCAAACTCATTATGAACAACTAACCAACTTCTGGTCAATGCAAGGGAACAAACTTGGGATGGAATGTTTGTAATCATCTACTCCTCAGACCCGACGATTTGCTACATTAAGGCACTTTGAAAATTAACCTCCGAAGTGGAAACTGGCCGTGGAACCAGACCAGGTTCCATCACTTGCGGGTAAAAGACATGTCTCGTGAGTTAGTATCAGCCCTATGTGTTTGCTTGCTCGCTCAAAGCAAGTGGTATCCTTGCCATTTCCATGCATTACGTTTATGAGGGCAAAAAAGTTCGAACTCAAAGGAACCTTGTCGTTTGAACACGACCTAAAATCCGGTCCTTACCCTATGTTAACGCTTTGGTGCTTGGTTAGCAGGGATTCGCTCCAACTTTTATGGCCCAAAAGGAATCACGGGAGTTGAATTTTAATTCTTCTCCCTTAAGGCACGCCTTTTGACATGGGTTTACTTTGAGGGACACGAAAGGAGGGTTCCTTTTCTCGGGATCCAATATCTAGCTATCGGCAAAGTCTTGACCTAAATTACTACGGTACATTGATCCAGAGGGATAAGACCCCAGTTGTATTATTGGATGGCCACTACAGGAACGGTTTCAATTAGAGACCAACAGGAAGCAATGACACGGATCTTTTTCTCGGCTGAGGAGTGTCTACACACATCGCGACAAAAAGATCCTTTTTTCCACCAGCATTTCCTTGAAACTGCTTTTTATCGTTGCCAAAAGTGCCTTATAATGTAGTTTAAGAAACGTAAGGTGTGTGTACATGCATTATCAATGAGGTAGAGAGGACTTAATTTAGCTACGCCGACCAGCCATTACGAAGACAAAAAAATGGCTCAAGCTAAAGCACATTTGATCTACATTAGACCGATATTATTAAATGCGATGACTCGATAATCGGTCCTCCGATTGTTATTTGGCCATTGCGGCCAGCCCCTCAAAATCACAAAAATATCGAGTGGTTTTGGAAGAGACACATCCACTTCACCCAATTCAAGGAGTGGGCCTTTCAATGAAAAGTCTGCCATTTGCTTCATATTTCACAATCTTTGCTCTTCATCTCTAAAAGGATGGAAGTCGTATTTGTCAAGAGTTTGGAGATTCAACTCCAGAAGGTGACTTGTGACGTTCGTCATGTTTCCCTTGATCGATTCTCCACATTAGGCATTCCTGGAAAAAAATAAGTCTGACGACGAGGACGACGCTCATTCCCGCCTCATTGATCGCTCTTCGCCCATCCTTATTTAAGTACACTGGGTATGCAAAAGTATGTGCGTACTAGTCTATACATACTGTAGATGGACGGATGGCGAAAGCTGGCGAATCCAAAGCGGCATCCGCGATCAATGAGGCACTTCCAATGCCTTTGAAAGTAGATGGTCATCATCACTTGAGCCATTAGCAGGGACACCATACGAGTGAGAAGAATCTGAGCAATTCGGCGAGCTAGTCTGAGAAACGCTTCAATGGATTCAGTAAACCGAACCGAAAGGATTACCAACCAAGTGGTTTCAAAGAGTTTGTCAAGTTGACTCAAAGCCGAAATGAGACAAACTTCAGTGGTTGAGGAAGATCCTAGTCTGTCCCTGCCAAGAGTTTATGTAAATGAGGCTGTGGTCGTCGGTCTGTCCTCCACACACAATTACGCCGTGGTCCTTGTTTGAGGGACATTCACGCCAGATTTTGGAACTGGGAACCACTTCTACATTGTGGACAAAGGAACAAATTAAGATGGGGTTTCCAATTAAAAATTTATGCCCGCTTTATGTCCAGGCGTTGGGTTTGGAACGCGTGGTTTCAGTTGAGGCACTTGATGAACATCGCTCAATCTTTTGGAAGGGTATCAGCT
Source organism: Tigriopus japonicus (assembly GCA_010645155.1). NCBI lineage: Eukaryota > Metazoa > Arthropoda > Copepoda > Harpacticoida > Harpacticidae > Tigriopus > Tigriopus japonicus. The sequence goes on from CM021317.1 coordinate 9,334,198, forward strand.
TCGAGGGTGACCAGCATTTTTGCCAAGTTGCATTGCGTTTGCCAGCTTGTCGAGAAAATTTGAGCCCTTCTTTCTCCTTGGTCGAATCTTCGTTTCAGGGTAACATGGACGTCAGTTTTGGACTGGTTATTGGGGCGTACGAAAACGACGTCAAACACTGTCGAGAATAATGCATTTGATGCTCACTCCGACAGATGAGCAATTCATGCATGATCTTACCCGAACATCAATGTTTTCTTCTTGGTCGTAACCTAGTTCGGAACCAACAACCACGTGTTGATGGAGGACCAGGGCAATTTCAAAACAGACGGCCAGAGGGATCATCTTTTTTTCCTATGGACTCGAGTCATGTGGTCAGAAAAAGTTTCCAATGTGAAAATATCATCACCACTGTCTCCATTCTCAAGTGTGAGACGCCATCCAAATTGACCGAATTTGAACATTCCTGACTGACGAGAAATCGCATCCGAAACTTCAATCAAAGCTCCTGTCACGATGCCAATAAATGATAGGGAAAAATTCGAAATCCCGCCCCAATCTAATAAGAGGAAGTACAGGGGTAATAATGACAGGAAGAGTGAGCAATTAACGAATTGCTTTCAGTCTGAATTCAGAGGACATGTAGTACCAACATCAATGCGCAAGTACACAACATCATTGAACAACGGAATCGGAAGTTGGGAGTATTGTTGTACTAGTAGTTGAGTTGAAAAAATCCACATCAGAGCAGCCAGTAACCAACCAAATAATCCCTGAATGTGAGGATGAGAGAGATTTCTGAATGCGATTATCTACCAATGATCCAGATAACAATCGCATGCAATTCAAAAATCATCTCTGGGTGTTTCCATCAGAAGCCAGCGAAACGAGGGAGTTCCATTCACCGACACATAATTGCATTTATCCGCAGGTCGTTTGGCAGACTTTTGAGTTTTACCATTTTCTCTTGATATTTGACCGCTTCCAATGATTCCTGGAGGATATTTAACATTGCCCACAAATGAGTTTGTGTAAGTACTCAGGAATCGATTTCACTCTTCTTCGCCTTTTCAATATGTTAATGGCCAATCTCAACAAATGATAAACACAGGATCCATAAACCCTGACTAATCTGCACAATTCACGCGACCTTGGCGATCAAACAGGAAGGCACCAATGTCATGAATGATGGAAACTTTCATGTTTGACATCCCACGAGACAATGAGGAAGCTTCAACAATCTCCTAGTGTGTTTGTGCCTTGTAGTCTCAACAATTAATCACGCAAACCCTGCCCACCAAAGCCCATCATTATTCTATCATAGCCTGTTCAAACTTGGATTTCAATGAATTCCCACCACGTGTTTTTTTTGCCCAATCTAAGTTCTCTGAATCCAACTCATCGTCAAGATAAAAAAAAACTGAAAACGGCACTCTTTTTGTAACCAAAGGCATGGTTTGTGCGAAAAAATGGCCAGTGCCATCAAAATATCAGTCAAGGTAGTCAACACTACTGTGATAACCGAGTGTCTTTCAAAGGCATTTTTTACATGGCAATATTCATACGGGAATATGCTCATCCGTATTCGTATCTCATTCAATTTTTAAGGCTTCCTATGACAACTCACATCATTTATCGCCACGAGCAATGACGAGCTTGCTGGGGAATTGACATTCCACGGGTTGCGTCCATGACCAAATATTGCTGTCCACGGTTTACCATCACTATTGTCCTTCTCTTACTCTCAGATGCTCTTTCAAGCTAATCTAAACATTCCAAAGCCTTTAAAGCGAGGATCTTCAAGACAGGTTTGTTTGACTCACGGATGGCCAACCAGTATGACCCCGATCAGTTCAGGTATTGAGCGAGGTGGAACTTGTGAATGAAAACAGGTTCATAAACTCGAGATGGTCGGATCAAAATGGGATGGATCTCATGGCCCAACTTGCAATTTTTCACGGACCGTTTTCGAGTTTCTCTTCAGGGCTGATTTTCCGGCCATTAAGTATGGACATTGGTGGCTGGCAGAAAGGTATCTTTGCATTTGCACGATTTTTTGCGGCACCCTGTTGTGAAGCATCGTGGCTTGAATAGTTTCTGCACATCTTCTAAAGTTCAAGAACAGGTACGGTCTATTAATGAAACAAAAATGAGTATTTGTCTTGGCAGAGGACCTTGCGCGATGCATTTAACGGCCAATGGAAAAAACGAGAGTGATTACAACAATCTCTTCAACTTTAAGAGTTTAACCCAGTCAACCGTGACCCTCACTCGCCAACAGTGAGTGCAAACTAAAAGTGGATGGATGCTTTTACATCTCGAGCTAGCTCTCAAGATTTTCGAGAGACGTCAATCAACGTTTTGAAACAAATGTTAGATGAACACATCGGTCTCGGTTTTTCTTTCTCCATTCACGACTTTTACTCCATTTCTTTCCGCTTTAAGGGAAGCAATGGATTTCCGCGTCAGCTGTGGGGAGAAAATCTACCAACCAACGCCAACCAAGAAGTCGGTACAAAGCTCACCACAAACCTTGTCCGGAAATCAATCATTGGCAAGCTGTGGATTGAACAACTCGTCCACACCAACCAACTCCACTAAGACTTGGGTCATCTTCACGGTTGGCTTTATGTTTTTGCATGACCAGGCGCCATTGGAAATACGTATCTTGGCCGGTTCATTTTCAATCGGTTGGATCAGGGAATCAGAACCATACACTTGTTGCCCCCTTGGCCAAGGAAACAATCCTCTAGAACACATGTACACAGTACATACACCGATACACATCACATGGCTCTTGGAAGCAGTAAGAGGGAGAAAACTTCCATGCTGTTGTCATGAAGATGCCGAAAACCAGAAGATTACCAGGCCAGATCTGCCAGATCCTCAAGCCTACAACAAATTGGACTCATCAACGTGGGAGAGAATTTGAGAGTGATACCCCAGCCCAAAACCCAATTTGTCAAATATTGTGGTGAAGCAGTGCTCTTGTTGTTTCATTATTGTTGAGTCATATTGATTCATATGAAGATAGAAACTGAAAGCTATTAGTAAGAGAAGTCACTCACGCCCGCCTATCTTCATGATTTTCTTTTTCATTCAGAACTGCTTGAATATGGGATTTTATGATAGACGTACAGTAATTGTACTTTATTGGCACCGAGCTTCAACCAATCTCTTGAAAGGTTTGTAAAGAAACTCCCCTCTTTCTTTCTTTCTTTCTTTCTTTCGAAGCTCTCTTTCAAATTGATCGACCAAACTCTGGCTGGAAGCGTTTTTTGCTTGACAATGCAATCGACGTGCTCGTTGCCACTTTCAAAGCTTTTACCACCCAGCGTTGTCAGTTTTTCTTCGTTAAAAAGTCTAGCTTTCCTCACGAGCGAATGAAAATGATCAGGACAATAACAAAAACTCGGTGAAAAATGTACATCAAAATCGTTACATGGGTGAAAAGAGTCATCGGAACGCGACGTCAAAGCGGTCCACGTTTGTTAAAGATCTTGTTCTAGGAACGTAAGAGCATGAATGAAAGCCTTCAGTGACTATTTTTGACGAACGGCTTGATATGGACTCTGGAAAAGGGCCTCAAAATAAATCAACTTTTGAACCTTGGCATGAATTATGACCCAATGAAACTGTTCCGAATTGACAAAGATAAATTACTGATGAACGTGGGTGGTTTTAACCCACATTTCGTTCGGAATCTTCATTCTGGCAGAATGGCCATAAAATACAGATTAAGAATCATGGCAGAGTCATGCACATTACAAATCGAGAACATTTCAAGTCTCGTTGTCATTCCAAGCCAAATCAACTAACAGCAAACCTCGTCATCCAATGTCTTTTCAATTCAAATTTCTTCTCTTCAGCAAATCAGAGACCCAAACGAAAAAAACAAACTCTAATGAGCCAACTCCAAGATGCAACTACAGATGAAAACAGGTTGGAATCTCTACGATCAACAATGATCAAAAAGGTTCTTGACTTATGGTGGACAACAAAAAAAAACCTCTTTTCTCTATTTTGTTAACACTATTGAAGCAGGGTTGTGGTCGATCGGTCAGTGCATCTTTCCAAGCGAGATCTCTTCATAACGGTGGGTTCAACGATCGAGTGGAAAATCGCTGGCGTTTGTGGTCTCTTCTTACGTCATCAAGTTTCTTTGTTGAAACACTACAGGCAATCTTTCGAGTCTGTTTTGCTCTCCAATTTACATTGCACAACGTTCTTATCCAAGGATGTCTGTTGTTCATTTTAGGGTTTTAAGGAAGGTGGCTCACATCGTGGATATCAAACATCTCAAAAGAGGCTATTGATCATCTGCTCGAAAATACAATACGTCATTCTTTATTCGCCAACCTACATGGTCATCATTATCATCAATATCATCATCTTCATGAAGCCACGTAATGGAAGCTATATTGGACCCTTTGATATGGGGCAGTTCCCTGGTGGTGGGTTTGACCCATCCATATCATAAATGATCGATTTGAACACCCTGAGGATCCCGAGATCCAAGTTTGAGCCAATCTCTTTGGCCTTGATTGCGATCTCGATACATCATCCATCGAATTATTCAATCTTTGGTCTGATAGAGCTCGCACATTTCAAGGACATTGATTGCTTCTAGTTCTTCCTTCTCGGGATGAAGATGGCCATTGTGTGGTCAAAGTACTCTCGAGGACACTAATGTTGTTGAAGGACTAATAGCCAATCATTAGTCGTCAAATATTATGGCTTGTTCATGGTTGGGATTGCAAAGACCGGCATTGAAAAAAAATCAAGTCGTTGACTTTCTTGATCCAATGCAAGTTTATATCCATGCCAAACTTGAGTTAGCCTTGACAAACATACTCATCAGTCGCTGATCTTGAACCCCCTCAATTCCCACGATTTCATGGTTGAAATGTGCCAAAGCACATTAACATTTGATATGAACGGAATCGGAGGCTTTCTTCTCCACACCTCCACAAGGAATTTAGATTTAATATTCCACTTCACCTGAGTTCTCAGTGGTCCTGCTAACCCATATCCATTTTCATGCGAAGAACTGGCTCATCTCATTTAGAAAACTTGGTTCAAGCTGACACATAACTCGTCCAGAGCTTGATGATCATGCATGCCTCTCCAGAGACGATGTTGACTAATTGAACGCGCTTCCAATTGATCGTCTGACGTGCCACCTATTCCACCAGAGTAAAAAGATCTCTTTTCATATGTTATTTTCTGTGAGAAAACAAATGACTTCTGTGGAACCAATGGCAGCCGTTTCTCTGAACCGGCAAATTGAACCGGCAACACTTTCAAACTTGACTCTGGGTGTCCATCAGACTGACTCAAATTGAAGTGATTTCACTTTTTCTCTCCATCTCTCGGATGAGGTAAAACTGCTTTTGTTGCACTCAGTTGCCTTAAAAATAGGCTGCTGTGTTCTGATTATCAATCCATCATCATTGAACTAATGAGATGATTTGTGCCGCAAAAGCTTGCTAAGTTTTTACCACAACGTGGAGTCTCGACCGAGTAGTTTTAAAATTTCGACGAATTTTATCTGAAGACCATAAAATATTTATTTTAACAAAAAAGCAACTAACATGCAGGAACCGAATTGTCTCAACCTGCAGTGATAGCATGGCATTGAAATTTGATTATACACAATTAGCGCAATATCATGACGAAAAATATGGTTATTAAAGTTGATCGAGTGTGGAAAAATGTTTTTTCAAACATCGTGCAAGTCAAATGCGATATCGTGACGAGATTTCGGGGTCAATAAGTCTGAAGGACTAAAAATGGAGTCAAAATCTCCAAGGTTTGGGTGATTTAAGTTATTCGAAAACCTATCATTAATTCAACTTCAACTTTTCGGATACAAATTACTGCTTTACCAAAATTGCAAAAATAATGTTTGCGTTCTCTTCCCCTGATATTTTCAAAGGGTGACGAGCAGAAATATCTCACCCCTTTCTTCGCCCCTTAATTTTATGTATCCAGAACATTCATTCACGCTTTAACACTAAGATTAACTAGTGAGCACGTTTCTAGAATGGCTCTTAAGCTTCTAAATAATTCACGTCGAATGCACGGCGAAGAAAGAATACCGCAAATTCAAGAACCCGCACCTTTCTTTGTTGGACTTTTGAAGCGAAAAACAAGCAAGTTCGACTTTCATGATCACTCCCTGAGAACACAGATAAATCAAAATTCCCGTGGCAATTACACCGATTTAGAGAGAGTCGATTGGCATTCTTCTCTCGTCTCAAGCTTTCGGTGGCATCTTCCAAAGATGTCAACATCATCACTTGCAACCATAGCAGAAGCAATGAATGGTTTCATTCGCGATCTCTATCCAAAGAAGACGGCTAATGCTACGAAGTGCTATTTCAGGATTTCAGGGCTTTACTAGGCTTTAGTAACCCATTCAGGCGTTTCTGACTAATCTCTAAATAGTTCCCAGGCAGACCTTGAGTGAAGGAAAAACAGAAAACAAAAGGAAACCCAGCCATATTATTCTAGAATAAACGAAAACAGCTCGCATGACAAAACCTCTCGAGATGGACTAGATAAATAAAAAGGACGGAAATATGGTCAACTGTGACGATGATGGTTGGCTTGGTTTAAGGTCATCATCGAAGATCCAAGAAAGAAGATGATGCCGCACGGAAGACCAATTCAATCTTTGTCCAAGTACGATTTTGGCCGTTCTTGGACGTTCAAACGCATCGAGAGGCAATTTCAAGGTATCTTATGTGAAGATTGCTGCCTTGAAATTAGACATGCATAAACGCAATCGCCAATTGAATATGTCAAATCGAAAACGATTCAAGAAAAGGGAAGCGATTTTTTTTCCTCGTCACCTTGAATATAGTCGGGCCAAGTGTCCAAAAATGCAAAAGTTCTCAGGGAAATCTGAAAACGTTGGTTTTGCGGTAATTAATCTCGAGACCAGTCCTTTCCTTGGCACCATCGCTAAAGCCATCTTCACTTTGAAATCAACATATTAAACATCCATCCCTATTTACAGGGACTTCTATGCAGAGAACACCCCCTTCATTGAAACGAGGATGACGCAAGTTCAAGTCTCTTTCAGAACTTCTCCATTCAACTATTGAGTGATCACTGGATCTCATAGACAGATTTCTCAAAGGCAACGACCCCTAGAACTTATACTCTTGAATGGCGGCAAATTGTGAATGAAGATGCATTCCTTACGGAAAAGAGACTAATCTTGACAAAGTTTTCTCAAAGTTCAAGTCCAGTTAGCTTTGGCCAATTAAAGCTCCACTTAGAGCAACTCGCTTTCCACCAAATTATGAAAGAATCCAGAGTAATAAGGATTCAATCTCAGGTGGTTTGTATTATGTGCTTCTTGATATGTTATTTAGAAACTGCAAAATCAATCGTGTCAAGTCCAGATGTTGGGAAATTGAGAGCTTTTTGAATCAAAAAATGAGAATGGCCTCTCCAACTGTTTCACTCCAAGAATTGGATCAAAACATTTGGGATTAAAAAGAACCGTCTTACCTTTTTAAATCGTGAAGTTTATTCACCAATGGAAGCGGATATCAAAGGTTCCGGGCACGAAAAGTGATCCGATGACGGGACAACAGTATTGAATTACCTATTTTTAGTCGTCCTGTGCCAATGTAAATCGATACTTTTTCACTTGGTTCGTTCGCTTGTTGCCTGACGAGGCAAACTAACTAACGTCAGACCACGATTGGCCAAGTTGGACAATAACACGGTAGTAAGTAGAGTAGAGACGTCCTTTACTTTTTGCCGGTCTAATCAGTGAAACCTCTCAAATTTCCTCACTGACTGACTTGGCCAAGTCAGTAAAACTCCGATTTCCACCAAAATATGTTCATTCAACAAGGCTCACACCATTTTCCAATCACTTTGAGGTTGTGGGTTTTGCCCCAAGGGCTCAGAGAGCAATGTCCAAACGATCACTTTTCAAGTCTTGATATGTTGTGTTTTTGGAAGTTTCAAGTATCAACCAACCAACCAAGCCGAGCCAAGTAATTGCACCTTTCTTCTTCTTCCAAGTCCTCTTCCAGTTTGACTTGAGAAAGTCTGCTGTTGTCCGTATGTAGCCAAAGGTCTCCCACTCCACTACTGAATCATTTCCGTCACCGTGAGGTTCACAAGAAGACTCTTTTGCCGTGCATGGACCTCCAACGTGAAGTAAGCCGATCGAGAGAAGGGACTTACTTGCTTGCTTATTCGTCTTCTCCTCCTCCTTCTCTACTTCTCCTTCCTTCTTCCTCCCGTTCGTCGGTGTCTCTCTCTCTCTCTCTCTTTCGGATTGAGTGTCTTCTTCACGCTTTTGGCACTCTTTTGGTTGGTTGGTTGGTGTTGCCTTGTTCTTCTTCTTCTTCCACACACGTGAAGCGCTCTTGGCGCTCACGCTTGAGTCTCGAGACCTGTTTGGCCCACTTTGGTCACTTACTCACACTCTCGGCGTTCTGTTCTCCATGGGATCCCCATGCAGAGGCGTCCAAAAAGGTACTGGGTATATGTATGTGTACGTGGGCCTTTTTCCCCTTGTAGTATTTTGACACTGCCCCAGTGCTCGACGGTAACGTTGGATGGAGCTGATTCTAAAAGATGGCATGCACTTCCAAACAGACCACGATTGGGAAAAAGATGAACATTAAAAGAAGACGTCCGTTCAAAAATGGGGAAGGGTAATGGAGCCAGATTGACAAAAATGGGCCAAATTTAATCAGCAGATCACGACATCTTCAACCAGTTAGAACGTCTTTTTACCATGAGGGAAAACTCAAACTATAAAGAAGGATAGGCAAATTCGTATTGGACACAGTGCCCATAAATTCAAGCAGCAAGGATCGGCTAAATCCTACACGTCGATGAGAATTTTTTTTACACCACTCCAAAGGAATTCAAGGTCAAATAAAGACAAGAAACCCTTTTTGACAAAGTAACCACTACCCCACATAATAAATTTGGAATCTTGAAACATGATCAGTGCGTGACAAAGTTAATGGCAAAATAACATTTAGCGGTCAGACATTACCTTAAATGAAAATGTCCATACAAAAATACAAATAAGTACAATCAAAACTAGATTTAGGAATACTAGAAAATAGCACGTTTCTTGATATGAGGCTTGAGATTTGCCATTTACCAAAAAATTTAAATTCTTGATTTTACAAGAACCCTCGATAAAAGAATAATCTTATTTCTGGTCAATTTTTATCAACCTTTGATTGAACACTCCTAAAGAAGGTGAAAAGAGTATTCGATATATTTTCATGTAAAATAGGCTTATCACTACCTAAAATAGAATCAGTTCTCTTGCTACGGGTGGTCATAATATGAAATTGAATGCGAGAGTTATTCTTATTTCAAGAGACGTGTTCGTACTTTTTACTAAAAAGTATTCACATTTTAAGAGAGTCTTATATCTAGCTTTTCCAACTTGCTGGTTCCATTTTGATGGTCAGAGGACAAACCATTTCTTATCCAGCCTAAGGCTTTAACTGATATTGAAGTTTATTCACTCTGAGTAGCTTCAGAAATATTTCGTCTACGGGCGATGGAACGGCCCCATAGGACGGACTTTTTATTTTTTAAACATTTTTTTTTCCTTGTCAACTTCAAGCCAACTTATTCTCGTAGAAAGATTGTATGTCAAGCAAGAGCTCCCCAAAAAGGGCATGTCTGAAAATGGAGATTCACTCTCATCTACAAAATATTATGGACAGGGTGATTCTTCTTTTTTTCTTTCATATTCTGGTGAGAAAGGCTGCAAAAGAACGTCTCCCGTTTGACAGGTATTGTGGAAAGGCAAGTACTGCATTCTTTTAGTCTGATTTAGAAGGACCATTGAATACGGTTCAAAATGGCCTTTCGAGATCTGCGGAGCTTGACCGAAATGATGAGAGCCTTGGGCTATCCCCGATTGATATCCCTAGAGAACTTTCGACAACCCAATTTCCAGTTGGTGGCCGAGATGCTATCTTGGTTGGTAAAACGCTTCGAGCCAACGTCGGATCTGCCCACAGAAATCGATTCGGAACAAGTAAGAGCAGGCCGAGTATTTTCTTATTTCCGTGGACAACTCTTTCCGTACGTACGTCCCCTGATATATATATGTGTGTTCTCGTCTTTAGGACAGAGTCATCTTCATTCGATCCGTTGTACAGTTTATGGCCTCAAAAGCTCACATCAAACTTCACGCCAAGAAACTCTACCAAGCAGACGGTCATTCCGTCAAGGAAGTGATCAAGGTTGCCTCCGTTCTCTATGACGCCATGAAACTGAACATCACGGACAATTCCAACGACAATGAGGTAAATGACAGAATCCTGTCGTGGGGGGAGGGAGCCTAGGTTTTAGTTTATGTACAATGTGGATGTGTCGCCAAGACGTTAATCCTGGAAACAATCAAAGTACGGCTGTCAGATGAATGGTGCTCATTCGCGAATTGTTCGCCATATTGCTCCTACGTACATACAGCATCATTGTTTTAACCCGGATTGAAAGCGAATGCTGAAGTTATTTCCTCATTTTTGTTGGTCAGTTTTCCACGTCAACCAAAAGAATTGGCATGGCAACTAATGGAATGGGTTGAGAGATTTGAACTTTAACAACTTAACTTTTAAGCCTATCAGTTTCATTAGATCAGACTTCATTAGTCTTGGTAAGGGCAAAAAGATGAATAATAATGGTCTACCATCTTGTAAAAAAAAGACACCAAAAATTGCAAAATTCCCTAGAAGGCCTCCAAAAGTGACCGAGTCGAGGTCATGCCACAAATAAACTATCTATAGACGGGCATAAGGTGCAAATACATTTTAGCCGATTTTAAACACTTTTAGTTGCACTTATTGCTAGCTTTTCATGTACTTATTGTCCGTCTCTGAAAACAAGTAAAGGGGGGGGGGCAAATATGAGCTTTTTGGAGACCAAAAATAAGTATTTATTCTTTTGGTTGTAAAAATTGCGTGTTTTGTGATAAAAAGTGGGAAATATGTGATTTTTAGATAGTTAGATACTGCCTGACATTATGTATTTTTAGGATTTGCCTATCATAAATCCCTTTTTTCTAAGCAGGATTTAGCCAAACAGCTTTAAAATATCATTATTGTAAGTTTCATGGCATTTTCAAACAACTTTTCAAAGAAACATTATTTTTTGGTTAGGCTGATTCTTAAACAAGCACAATTCACAATTTTTGTGCAAAGTTTAGTTTTTGAAGAATTTTGACTCGACGAACAATATCAAGTAAATGTTGCCTCTGCTATTGTATTGATTATTGAAGATGAAACAAGTAATAGTTCCTTACCCTGGTAACACTAGACCAGAATTGATCAATCCATGTTAGAAGCTTCAAATTTTGCTTTAAAACCGCAGGCTGTAGACTGCCTTCTAGAATTAAGGGATAAAACAATTTGAAAAACGTTGCTTTCTAAATGTTGCCAACGCAGGAAATTTGCCATAATGTTTGAAGAATAATTACTCTGCACCAAAAAAGTCAAAACAGATTTTTTTTTCCAAATTATCAATCATTTTTGGGGGACATTTGCCCCAAAAAATGCCCTTTTAGGTGAAAAAATATTATTTTGGATGTTTTCACATAACCTCCCAGCCTTTAAGAGTAAGGAAAAGCATCTATTAACAAATTTGCAAATAAATTTCGTTGCTATATTTGAGCATTGGATTTCCTTCAGTCTGCAGAGTTTATAGTTTACCGTATAAGCCATAGTAAAATTGATGGCAAAATTAAATTAAAAAAGGAGTGAGGTCTCAAGAAACTGTGAAAAAGAGAAAAAGGCGTAGAAGTGCTCCCTTAATCAGACCATATCCTAGTGCACTCAAGAGCAAGATTAATTTGAATTAAGATTGATTTTATTTTGAAACATCGGTAGAAGGTTCAGTAGCCCACAACTTAACGATCAAAAAGAGCTTTGGGCCCACTAGTACATTACTATCCATGGCTCGCAGACCTTCCGTTTTAGACTTGTCCCTGGTTCTTTTTGTAGGATTCCAGCCATTTGCCTACTTTTGATATTGGCTCGAAAGTCATGGAGTTGAAGCAAACCCGCCAACTTGGCACTCAGATCACCACAAAAGGAGCCACTCTCTACGATCTCTTGGGAAAAGAAGTGGAGCTCCGAGAGAGGCGGTCCAATGTCCTGGCACGACAACTCGAGATCACCGATGTTGAACAGGCCCTAAAGGCATCACTCAAGTCATTGAATGAGGATATTAAGGCGAGTATTTGCTTGGCTTTTTCCCCGATTGTAAAATGCGGAAACAACGAAGAAATAAAAGAGAGAGAAAGTCATTTTTTCCATCCAAAGGTCATTTGTTTTGTCTTTAAGTACGTACGTATGCTTCAACCATACTTCATCAATTGGATTCTACCCTTTTTGGGGCTTTTGTATTGTATTGTTGGATGATCACGATGAAATTTTTCAGCAAAAATATCAAACTAACCAAATGTTTACATTTTCTAAGTTTTACTTTCTTCAAAGAATATCCTGACGAAAACGTTAAAAAACTAGGTCAAAGCGTTGTATTTTGTGACAAAACGAACATTAACAAATACTCCATGACATACTTTATATTTATTTAATATTATTGCATCAGATTTAAAATTGCCAAAGTTTTAGTAATTAGAGGAATGTCCAAAACGCAAATTTCAAGCATCCAAGGTTAACTTTTGATTGTGGACCATTCCCTACTATTTTTGCATGCTTTCTTAACATTGAGCAACATTGATTACAACCTGTTTCTTTTTGAGCGGCAAATTTAAATTTCTTTTTAAAATTTAGGCAACTAACCATAACATTGAAAACGTGGCTTCCAACGAGGCTAATTTGGAGGCCAAAATTGAGAAGAAAAAGGTCGAATTGGAACGGAACCAAAAGAGGCTATTGACCCTGAAAAAGGTACGACCGGCCTTCATGGATGAATATGAAAAACTAGAGGGCGATCTCAAGAAGCTTTATGAAGAGTACATCCTCCGATTTCGATGCGTGGCTTTCTTGGAGCAACAAGTCGACGATTTGGATCGCGTGGAACAAGAGCGAAAAGAAGAGCGAGAATTGGCCACCCGTCGAATTTTGGAACGCATGAGACAAGAGGAAAGTGGAATGAAACCGAGGGGTGGGACCGGGGTTGGAGACGAAGGTATGGATCTATTTGGGTATGTACTACCTGCATGAACTCTCTTATCAAGGGCTCTTTAGACGACATCGCAGGCTTGGATTCGGATCTATCCACGGATCAGGATTCGGACGATGACGAGGATGATGATGACGACGAGGATGATTTGAGCATTGAAAATGAAAAGAAAGGACCCGTTGCCATCAAGGCCAAAAGACACAACGGTCGTCCCAATGGACCGGGATCTCAAAGGTTTGTTCAAGCTAATATACTGTAGTAAAAGAGTACGGTCATTGATTCTGCCTTTTAGTTCTTTTTATGGGGCAACAACTTGCTGATTCCATGAGATGCATCACTGACTATAGAAGAATGAGCATACGTAGAACAGTTTTGAATTGCAAATAAACCAATAATTTTCAGGATAGCAAATAGACCTGCAAAGGTTTTTGACTGAAACAAGAACCAATAAATTTCTCTGAACTTGGAGGCTAAGGAAAAGAATCACGATTTCCAGTAGGAACAAATCCATTACCCTCTTCTATAAATGAGACCTTGCCTTTATTGACTGGAATAAGTATTTCAATTTTCAGCCCAATCAAATGTCTGAGTCAAAAAGCTATGCTCCCTTAAAGTTCAGTGAGTACTTAAGTTTGAGAAGGCATGCCTTTTTACTCCAGCATTCAATTGAACAGAAAATTGAAATAGGTAGTGTACTCAAAGCAAGCCATTTTGAAGAAAAACGCAATTGAATTATTTATTTAAGAAATAATAATTCTCATTGTTAGCCTCCTACTCCATAAATTCAGTGCTTCTTGACTAGACGTAAATTCCCCCTAAGATTGCCGTGATAGGTTTGACGGTTGAGGAAGAAGATCGATCCAAATGAAAACGAATTAATTGTGGTCCATTTGGAGTCGCTTCATCAAACATTTGAGGGCCGTTAGTTATTCCAAAACGTGTGTACCGGGCGTAACGAAAAAATCTATACACTCAGTATTTGCCCAATAGCTCAAGATTAGGTTGTGGTAGACAAATGATTCCGTGTTATGATGGTGGAAAGAGCCTTGTGAGAGTGGAGAGACCTCCAGCCTTTTTCATTGCCCTGTTCACTGACATGTGCGAAATGCCCAAATCCCTTGCAAATGACCTCATTGACTTCAGTGGGGCCCTTTTTGCCAGTGTCTTTAAGTTCTTTGGGTCAAGTTTGGACTTGCGTCCACTCTCAGTCTTTCTCTCAATATTCTGAGACCGCCTCACGGCATATACAGTGGGTCTGGACACGCCCACTTGGTGGGAAATCTGTGTTGCCGTTTGGCCAGCGGTGGATCGAAATTCGTTTGTCTCTTTCCATATTGAATATCTTGGGAAATATAGCAGCTAGAACGTTCTTTTTTGTTTTGTTTGATAACTACAGTCAGGAGCAAAAGTATTCGTAACCTCGAAAATTTTATTGATTTTTTAATGATACTCGATTTTTGAAAAATACATATAAGAACCATTTTGCTCCTTAGTTATTCTTTTATCATTTAAAAGCTATGATACTTTTCTTTTTAAAAATTTACAAGATTTTGGTTAAAAAGCTGCTCAGAACATGTTTTAGACCAAGAGCAAAAGTATTCGTAACATTTTGTCAATAGTTTATTGAATGCCCTTTTTGCTGAATTACACTTAAGAGACGTTTTTTATAATCATTTACAAGATTTTTACATACATCTGAAGGAATGGAGGCCCATTCTTCATAACAGATTTGCTCCAGTTCGTCAATTGTCTTTGGACGGATTGCGGATACGGACTTTTAATTCTCTCCAAAGGTTTTCAATTGGATTAAGGTCCGGATTCATGGAGGGCCAGTCCAAGACCTTAATCCGATTGTCCTTCAACCATTTCTTGACCAAAATGCTGTTGTGCTTAGGGTCGTTGTCGTGCTGGAAGACAAACTGTCGACCAAGCCGAAGTTTCCGCGCTGAACTCTGGAGATTCTCAGCCAAGATATCCCGATAGTCTTCTTTTTTCATTGTCCCATGAATTCTCACGAGGTTACCGGTGCCTTTGGCGGAAAAGGAGCCCCATAACATGATCGATCCTCCACCGTGCTTGACCGTAGGGATGGTGTTTTTTGGATGAAACGCTTCTCCTTTACGTCGCCAAATCCTTTGAACATTGTTGTGACCAAAAAGCTCAACCTTTGTCTCATCTGACCAAAGAATCCTAGACCAAAAGTCACTGGTCTTGTCAAGGTACTTCTTGGCAAATTCCAAGCGAGCCTTCAAGTGTCTATCCTTGAGCAAGGGAGTCTTCCGTGGGCAACAAGACTTCAATCCTGCTTTGTGAAGTGAGCGAGCAACAGTAAACCTCGAGATGGACAATCCATTTTCACTGAGACTGTTCCGGATGTCCTTGACCGTTGTTCGAGGATTATTTGTGACCTCTCTGACAATCTTCCTCTCAAGTCTGGCTGACAGTTTCCTTGGACGACCGGATCTTGGGAGGTTCTCAACCGTTCCGTTCTTTCGTGCCTTCTTCACGACGTACTGAATCTTTGAAATCGGGATGTCCAGAAGCTTCGAAATGGCTCTGTAGCCCTTGCCTCCATGATGAAGACTTACTATCTTCAACTTCAAGTCCTTGTCGAGCTCCTTGACCTTGGTCATGATTGGCTGACTGTGAAGCAATTGTTCAATTCCGTAAAATTTATAAGATCCAAGAAAGATCTAAAAAATCTTGGAAAAAAGGAGACTAAATGACTTTTCTCCGGCTTTCCAGAATGTTCTACATCTTTTGATCAATTTTTTCTAATGAAAAATCTGTTTATAAACCTATTTTGTTAACTTTTTTGCGCGTTACGAATACTTTTGCACTATCTAAAATTTTGTTTTTAATAATTAAAAGTTAGTTTCAGCCATTTTTATAGAACAATTGCGGGAAACTGGTATTATTCTTAATCGGAAAAAAATATTACATTCTTACAAACTTCTTAGCATAGTATTTAATTGGATATAAAGGATTTTCTGGTTTTCTCGTCACGTTACAAATACTTTTGCTCCTGACTGTATATCTTTATGCTATATCATAACACGGAATCATTTGTCTACCACAACCTAATCTTGAGCTATTGGGCAAATACTGAGTGTATAGATTTTTTCGTTACGCCCGGTATGCCCACTGCAATCTGAAAAATACATGAATCTCATGGAACCGGTAAGCTGTTGCCACATGAACTAAATGGCTTTAAATCCAACTTTATGACCGTACTCTTTTATAACAGTGCATTAGTTCTACTAACACATCTTTTAATAGGAAAAAAAGTCAATCATTCAATTTGTTCCAGACGAGTGATGGGGACGATGCTCGGAGAAGACGAGGACGATTCGGCGAGCTTGGATTCCGATTCGGACCTGATCTTGGATGGAAACAATGCTGGAACCAATTCCGATGATGACGATGAGCTCGAGGTCAACGAAATGGCAGCGGCGAGCTTGAGAGCTCGGAAATCGGCCAAACCTCAGACAACAACTACAGCACCTTTGGCCACGGCCACAAACAGTGACGAAGATTTTTGAAACTTGAAGCAAACGCATTTTGTTAGTAAAGAAACACGGAGATCATGGACACTTAATAACATAAAAGGTGTTATTTCTAAACTAGGTCCAGGCAAAACAACAGACATAATTCAGAATGAAATCCAAGGAATGCGGGAATGAGATCAAATACTGCACACAACGTCTGGGAGAAGGGAGCGGGAAGATTGATCTGAGAGATGGCGGATAGGCTAGTGTTGTTTTATTCATTCCTTTCATTCTCTAGAACACTGCGGTAGTTTTTCAAGATGATGGATGTTTGAAAACATTCTATTGAGTCTTGGATTATTTTCTATGGCCTGAAAAGTCTTCGAGCTTGTTGTTTTAGTTTATCATCAGAGAGGAGTTATGACGAGCTCGCCGATTTGAGGTAAGCGATCAAGTCATCACGGTCGCCCTTCTTCTTCAAGCCCGCGAACACCATCTTGGTACCGGGAATGTACTTCTTGGGGTTCGTTAGGTAGATATCCAAAGTCTCTTCGTTCCACGTCACACCTACGATAAAAGATTAAAAGAGTTAGATGGCGTCTACTCGAGCGCGGCAGCGAAAAGACAAAGTTTAATGGGGCTGAAGAGTCAAATAGCGCTATGCAAGAACCATTGATCAGGTTTCATATCACGAAAACCTTTGCAAAATTATCGAAAAGTTATGGTCGCAATGAAGCCAAGGTCAATGGCGCAAAAAAGTAAATGAAGCCACAACGTTCCAACACGTTGTCGAACTAATCGAATTCCACGCGTTTTTCATAAACAGCCCTAGATTCAAGCGGATCGCTCTCGGACAGTGAATCGTCTGCCAAAGTCATGCCATGAAGTGAGTTCGCGTTACCTTTGGACTTGTTAGCATCGGTGTAGTTAAATCCGGGGGCTTGTCCCGTTTGTCGGCCATACATGCCGTGGAGGTTGGGGCCCACCTTGTGCTTGCCACCGGCTTCGATGGTGTGGCATTGGGTGCACTTTTGCACGAAGATCTTCTTGCCCTTCTCGATATCACCCATTTTGCGGTCGGAGCTGCGAACAAAAAGCACTCGAGTGTCAAACAAACGACCGATGTGCAACCCACAGCGATCCCGTCACACGACTAACGAGGATTCCGCTCGGCTCAAAAGCACGACGACTTTCATTTCAAATATGGAGGATCAACATCAGCGGCAGAAGCAGCAGCTGAATGTTGACGATTAGTCGAACAAGCGAGAAAGCTGGCTTTTCAGATCAAGGTCAAGGAACAACATTGACGGATGAAATTGTAACGAATACCCAAAAAAAAGAGCCAGCCCCATTTGTCTCTGTAGCGTTGTTTATACAGTCACTTTAATCTAGTCCTACTAATAAAGTTATGGGAGCTTTTTAGCGCGATTCATCCGCCAGAGCTAACCACTTCTATCCAACTCGAAGTGGTTTTATGGCGGCCACCATTAAGTTGTTTAATTGAAGACCAGTCCCAGTCTGGGATTGGATTATCGGCTCTTGAAAAGTCTTGAAGAGGCTATTTCTGCAAACTAGAAGAACTTCAAACACGGGATGTCCAAAAACGAGCTTCAATAACAATGACACAGTTCAAATCCATACTTTCAAGAAAGCCTGCCCGATTCGTAGCCATTTCATTCGCAAAGTCAAGACCAAAATACTCGATGGTTTAGCTTTCTTACCTTTTTCACTGTTTTTAGGGCAAAGTGAGGGACTTTTGCGAAGAACGACACTTAAGTCAGTGGATCGATTGAATGATTGCACTAACATACACGACGAGAAGGCCACGAGGTTCAGTTACGCCAAGTTTTCTGACGAGTTATGGCCAAACGAGGGGCAAAAAATGGGCCAATCGAGTGTTCCGTCAAAACGGAGGATGCAATCATCGCGGATCATCTGAATCATGAGAATGAACGTCAGTAGGCACAGTGTTTTCAACACCAAAGACACGGAGGATCCGTCAGAGCGTTGATTGATTAAAGGTCAAAATGTGTCACAAACTGGTCAGTTGATGACAAAGTGGAAAGCCTGAAAAGTCTTGAAGTTGGCTTGCTGATGAAATCGCAGTGTGGCCGCGAAATGAAAGACGAAATCCGAAAGATCAACGGAACTTTTAGAGAGACTCAATCATGTCATGGCTATAATTGATGGATGAGGTCCTTTCTATGTACTAGCAATCAACACTAGTCGCGTTGTCAAAAATACGGAGCATCGAACTGTCAATGATTTTGGCATCGTTTTCGGAGACCAAGCCATAAAAAACGGCTGAAATTCGGCTCGCTGTTTGTATTGACCCGCCTTTTCAGCCTCATCTTCAAAATGGCGACGCCCTGATCGCACCAAATCGGCGGCGGACACTGTGAATGAGCTGCCAACGAATCATCCAAAAGACTCGAGTCCATTTACGAGTCTTGAAAAATGATAGGTTAATTTCTTATTCTTTGCAACCTCCAATTTTGTCTATGAACTAGCGAGCGGAATAAGGTAGAATATTTATTGCCTGAAATCTCAAGAAAAGGTGCAATAAAAGATTTTTGCGGTTTGCAAAGTCGGTTTGTCCATAGAGTAGACTTAAATATATCATATTGATGACAAGTACAATCGAATCTCGATATAAGAAACTTTTCTGTCTGCGGCAAAATGTTGCTTGTATCGAGATTTTTCTTATATCGAGACTCAAGAAAATTGGCTCAAGAAACGATAAAAAATACGAGGAAACTACCAAATGAGTTTACCTCACCTTATATAACCTTACAAGCTTACTTTCAATACAACAAAATCTGACAATGACTCAAAACTTTAGCTTTTAAAAATAGTTATTAAAACACACAAATTTACATTACAAATGCATGTATTTATATCTCTCTTACAAAGCTTAAGAACTTGTTTCAATCTCAATTTGACAAAAAAATGAAAGAAGAAAGTACAATTTTGTCATCATGATTGGTAAATTATCTAACCTAGACAGGGACAAACAACTTTGTAAAAAAATTGAGCCTGCCACGCTTTCATACTGACGAAGTTTTTTGCTATTTTGAAATTGAGATATTAGAATATCTCAACTACAAATCTTCTATTCTCAGTTTGACCTTAAATTACTTCAAATTTGAGAGACTTTCTTGGGTTCACATGACACTTCCTTGGATTGCTTATTTTCCACTAGGTTTTGCTTTGGCAGACACACAATTTGTTTCACTCTCAAGCATTGCAAATTTGATGGCAAAATGAGTTTACATTATTTTTTAAAATTGTCTACAAATTATTTTTCTTCTTTTTCTTATTTCTTTATTTTTCTTTCCATGTCATCAAAATAGTTATTGTTGAGTGACATGTTGGGCAATTTTTAGCGATTTTAGGCTTCAAAATGCAATTTTTTGTTCTTTTGAGTGAAACTTGAAAAGGGCAAGTTTTTTTTTTTTTCAAAAGAGGCGCAAGGCGCGAGAGCCCAAAAAAGTGCGCAAAAGGCACCCTAAAAAGCGCAAAGTTTGCGCAAAATATGGAAGCACTGCATTGATACTTTTAGAAATGCTTCGTTTTGTTTTTTTTTGTTTGTGCTGTGACCAATTTAAGCAAGAGAAATAGGCCAACACTTTGAAAATGTTTCTTTTAGCGAGATTGAGGAAAAATGGAAAATTTCTTATATCGAGAATTCTTATGTAGTAAAATTTTGGTCAGCACGGAAAAGTTTCTTAGATCGCGAAAATTTCCTAAACTGAGATTTCTTATATCGAGATTCGACTGTAATCGGCTTTTTAAGATTGTGCAGAAGTCTCTAGGATTTCCACGTTTCTTCATGATTGGTTTCAATATGAGGAATGTTGTTGGCCCGACAAATTGACCGCCTTTTGAAACTTCAAACCAGGGATTTCCAGGAGGAACAAACTAAATGAGGATTTCTCAATGTTGATAGTGACAGGCCTAAAAAGCTTAAATAATTGAATATCGGAATTTCCACCATCGTTAAAAAAACCTTATGAAGGCGGTATGAATTGAATAAGTTTTCAAGATGACACATTTTGAACCCTCGAAACCTCTGAAAATGACGTCGGTGATTCAGAGAAAATCTATTTTAGTCTTTTAGTTAAAGCAGACCTGTAATGTAATTGAAATTGAAATTACAATAGCGTAATTATTAGTACGTTTTCCCGTAATGGTAATGTAATTAATTACATTTAGAGCAATGTAATTGACATTTTTCTACAACAAAAAAAAACAGTTCCATTTTCACCTCGCTTACAAGTTCTGAGATCAATCATTTTGCCTTTTTTCCTTGAAATTTCTACGTTTTTTCCTTGTCCTTCCAACATCATTCTTAGTATACACTGATGCACTCAAAATTCGCAAGTTTTTTATCCCACTCAAACATGTAGCATTTGAAAAGAATGGCATTCCAGTTGGGTTGGAAAATTTATATATCATTAGCTTTATTACGTAAAAAGTGAAATTAATATTTATATGCTATTTGGTCTACCAACGAGTTTCTGTTGGCAGATCTGTACCACCCATCAGAGTGGGTTGATCAGGAATAGGTTTTAAAAATTTGTCCAATCCTACCTTAAATGGTGCTTGCTGTTTGAGGATTAGCTCCTTCATATTCCCGACGAAGACTAATGGGCAAAGGATTGAACAATGAAGGAGCTTTCAAAATTATAAAAAAGTGAGGAGGACTTCATTGTTCGAACTAGCCTAGGATTAGGCTTAGAACTAGGGTTCAAGTAAAACCTCCAAGATCGCTACAGCTGTCCTGAAATCCGAGGTTAGGACAGAGCCCATGAACGCTTTTGAAGACATGCAGTATCAGATATCTTTCATACCTTCTCTGAGCACTATACAGACCTAACTTTAGGAGTCTCTACCATATCTGTGGTCTCTACCACTATGAGAGCTGTCTCATTCCTATGATGTTCACAGTGTACACATTTTTGAACCTCTTTGACCTTTTTCAAACCTTCCAAACTCATGGGAGCCCCAGTGGGTGAGGCATATTCAAGATGAGGCTGAACAAAAACAATTTCTTACTGAAAATGTGATGTAAATGTAGTGTTAAATACTGGCGTTTTCGCCTAAATCTGAAATCGATCTGCGATAAAAAAAATCTCTTTTCATTTTTATTTTTTTTAATAATTGAAAAAATCAAGCATTTTTGGAATTTGCCATGTTTTTCCAAAATAACAAGATTGAGAAAATTGCAAAAAAATAGGGAAATTGTTTGTTCCCTTCAGAATTATTTGACAAAATATGTCAAAATAAAATTGTGTAAAGACGCAAAGACAATTTCTTACATTAATGCTAATTTATTTATCAGTTATTTCAAGCTATGAAGTAAGGCTTACAGATGATGTGAGTATAGGGAAAAGGTCAGTTTCTCCTGCAATTAATGAGAAGAGTGCAAATAAAATTACCAAAATAATCCGATTTCGTTACATCATTTCTAAAATAAATACCAAAAATACTTATATATATATTGGTGAAATATTTTTCACCAAAATTTGGTGTCTCTGACAATGAGGTATGTTTCAGATCTAGAAAACTTAAAGGATTTTTTTTCAATTGTTAAGATGTTTGAGTTTAATTAGTTCATTTTTGATTAGTTTAGCAATGATTGATAATTTGAGTAACCAAATGAAACCAAAAGTTTCTTTAGAAAGAGGGTTTAACATTAAAAGGAAGTCACATCATACAAACATTTCTTGTAAGGGCGTTTCTAATTCTAAAATTGACCATGGTATCAAAGTGCCCAGTTTTTGGACACAAACTAAATGTTTTAAGTCTAAATATACCTAGATGTCTATGCTCTGGTAGGCAGAACATAGCACGTTCAAATGTAATAAGATTTCAGACCAATGCAGGATTCATTTTACAAAATTCATTATCATTTTGATTATGTTTTTGCTATTTTCGGCCACTTTAGGCCACTTTTAGATGTGGGCGAGGACATATTTTTTTCAGCCACCAGATCGCAAATTCGGCCACTTTCGGCCACTTTTGGAAGTGACCGAGAGATTTTCTTTCTGTCGGCAACTGGGTTTCAAATTCGCCCACTTTTGCATAAAAGTGGCCGAAAATCGGGCACGTGTTCATTTCGGCCACCTGGCAGCCCTGCTTGTTTAGAGTTAGTATTGTAAGTAGGGAAGGAGCGTCGACACAGGCAAGTTATTTGGTTTTTTTGAAGCATCAAATGTTCACCGTTGCTGTCACCACCATCAATCAGGAAGTTCAATTTAAACCGAAAGTTGATTTTGCAATCAGTTTATGTAGATCATGCTAGTAAACATAATGAAGAACGCGTTACTCCTGAATTCCTTTTGGAAAAATGCAATTGCATTACAAAGAACAATTTAATTTTTGAAACAGGCATGAATTTTCAGGATGGGCAATGTGGGGTTTTAAACATCTAAATTACAATGATTTTGTTTCAAATTTAAAAGGCAATACATCCTGCTTCATGTAGGTTTTGATATTCAGTTCTTATGTTCAAGAGTATTGAAGATATGTGCAAATTTGAAAGAGAAATTAGCAATACAAAGGAAATTTTTGTTTTAAAAAGTGCAATATTTCTAATTTATCTAATTCTACCGTATTGAAGATGATTTACAAAAAATATTAAGAAATGAACGTTTTAAGTAATAATATGCATAAATCTTAAAACCAACCTAGAATCATAGAGAAATGAAAAAAATAAAAAGATACCGCTCCCACGCAAGTACGAACAGTTTTTGATATTTTTTGACGAGCTTTAAACGAGGACAGCTGACGAGCGGATTTTGGGCAGCTTCCTTCCTAAGAATTTTCTTGGCTTGTTTTTCGTTTATCGGTCGGGGAGAGAAGGCGTAAAGGAGTAAAAACTCGGTTTCAATTCGTTTTTAAGATCACACGCGACATTTTATGGGGTATTTGTTTCCTCTGTGGAATACGAAGCGGCTCTCGGGCACTGCGCGTGCCGCATTGGTTTCACGACGTCTTCGGCTCGATCGAGTCACCCTGGTTGAGAATTTCGCGGTTTCTCGCTTCCATCAACATCAACAACACTACTCCACGGAAACTAACCTCGCATCTCGATTTCCACTCTTCTGGATTATTGGCGCCGTTTTCAATTCAAATCTACGTTTATTAATTCCGTGATTGAGGAGTGGATGCTTGATTGAGGACGATGACGCGCAAAGACCGTCGAAGTAGCAAGGCCGCTCAGAAGAAAAAGGATCGCTTGGAGATGGAGCGCCGCATGAATGAGCGCGTGGCCTTGGTCAAAGCGGCCAATGCTCAAGCGGACCCTCTGGACCAACTGCCCTCATTCCAGGTACACAGATCAGACCCATTCCCATTCATTCACCAAAGTGTATTTGATGGGTTACCCGTAAATACCTCTAAGGGTCTGATTAATCGTGTGAAAACAGCCAAGACCGACCGACGTACATAGTTTCGGTCGGAAATAGTACAAATTGGCTTGATAAATTAAATTTTTTAGGACTAGGTGAAGGTTAAGCACTAATCACACATTTTTCCAGTTTTTTTGGATCCACTTGGTTTCTGCAAAATCATTTTAATGCATTTATAGGTTTTTATTTTCAAAAATCTCGGGGTAATAGATTTCACATTTTATTACCTTAACTACATCATTTTTTAAATTCGTTTTATGCTCCATAAATCACAGATTTTAATAGGTTAATTTCAAAACGGGAAAATACACAAAAATATGACGAACAGGTGTAATGACGAGGGATTTTAAATTTCTTGTATATTGTAAATATTAAGTTGGCGGCCATTGAAAAGTTCCAAAGAAAATGGTTTGAAAATCCAAAGCTGTACACTAAAAGTGGTTCGCCACCTTGTCAAATTAGCTGGCATCTAAATAATTTACCAAGAATGGTAACTATTAAGAGATGAGAAAACACTCCATTCATTCAAGCCAAGAAGATCAAGTGTCTTTGTGGAATGGAGATAAATCTGGTGAGACAATATCTTGTCTAAAGCTAAAATCAGCAATGTCTGTCCTAATAGCATCATGTTTCGATTTTTGGCCTAAAAATAAAGATTCTTCATAGCTTTTTGTTGAAAGGATGTAGAAAACCTCCAACATCTTTTTCAGCTCGAGTTTTAACGTCTTTTCGATCTTTTTGCAACGTACAATCTCATTCATAAGGTTTCATTTTCGCACGCTTGAAACGCTCCTGATTTCATCGTCACGTTTATTTTTTAACCCAGAAATTCGACAAGAACGGCGTAGTATTGAATTTATCCACTCGACGCGTCAACGATTTGACCGACGATCGCAAAGTCTGGGTCATGGATTTGATCCGCACCAACATGAAAGCCCTTTATGAGCAAAGCTCTTGGGGATGGAAAGAGTCGACCAAAAAGGAAGAGATGTACGAAGATGCCGCTTGGTACTTGATCGCCGAAACCGTAAGTACTCACTTCCAAAGCAGAATCTTATATGTCATTGCCTGAATTATCTCGTTACTCTTTCAGGAAGAAGGCGTGCCCGTGGCCTATGCTCAGTTCCGATATGACATGGACTATGACGACGAAGTGTTGTACGTGTACGAAATCCAATTAGAGGAGGCCTACCGACGGAAAGGCATCGGCAAGTTCATGATGACGGTAAGAGTTGGTTTAGGGGTTGGAGAAGATCACGGCTATTAATTGTTCGATTCTGTGCGTAGATCTTGGAATTGCTCTCGTTCAAAGCGGATATGCGGAAGATCATGCTTACGGCCTTTAAACACAATCCTGAAGCCACCAAGTTCTTCAAAGGGGCGCTCAAGTACGAGATTGACGAGACGTGTCCAACCGATGATGTGTACGAGCAATTCGATTACGAAATTCTGAGCAAGTTCAACAAGAAGAAATTGGCTCGAGAGGCCAAAGAGCAGAGTGAACAACAGGCCAATCACGCCCATAATAGCAACGGAGGAGGAGGAGGATGTTGTGGCGGGCACTAATGCATTTTTTCACTGACATTAAGACAAGCGACTCCAGCAGAGGATTTTTTTTCTCGGAATCGAACACAACGATTTCCTTACAATTGGACTGTACATTATAACATAAACCAATATGTTTCCAACTTTGCGAGCATTATCATACTGACACAATTTCCATTCTTCCGCCATAAATTAATTATGAACGCAAAATGTTAATTTGTCTAATGTGGGTCAATTATCGTGTGTCCACATATCAATTAAAAAAATGGAACCAAGGCTATATACGTACATTTAGCCTTGTAACTCACTGACAAACTAGCGACAGCTGCTTTATTTGGAATCTCAGATCCTGAGCTTTAGAATCCCCTGGTTTCATTTCTAATGTTGAAAGTACTTGTGACTGAGTTGGCCAAGATTTCAATGATTCTCAATCCTGAAATGAAGGCTTAATATGGGATGGCCACAGATAGATGGCCGAACCCTAAACAGCATTAGTGCAGTACATCTAAAAATTGTTATTTTAGTGCTGAAGACAGCATTTCAACATAAAACAACGTTTTAGGGAGATATTTTGTTTTGTGAGTGTCAAAAAATATGTTACTTCTCATTCTGATACTTTTAACTTACGATTCATTGTTGAATTGAAATCCTCACATCTAACTTACGGATTCGAAAAAAGGCCGCTGTTCTTAGAATCAGGATTACGTTTTGAAAGTAGTTGATCAGAAGCTTTGAAAAAGTGACTACGAATCGTTGGATTAAGAGAGAATTGGCTTTATTAACACACATTACATTGGTATCCATCCAACCATTTTTGAATATACGGAGCTAGATGGGTTCGAAGAGTGGGTGAATGATTAGACCTTGGACTCCCATTCCTTTTTCTCCTCGTTTTCGGCTTCAATTTCCTTGAGTAAATCCTTCAAGTAACGTCCCTTCTGGATATCCTCCTCCAGAGTGGGCCACTCCTCTCGAGGCAAAACCACCTTTCTCATGGACAAATGAAGCGCACGTTGAATGCGGAAAGCTCGCTCATCCTGAAAATAAAACAGAATGTACCGGAATTTGATTCGGGTCCGATTCGCTTTTTTTTGACAAGTGAATCCCCGAAACTTCTAAATCGACCTTTCTGTGAGAAGAAAGGCGCATTTCAGCTAAAAATGATCAAAAGAACATTCAGTCATGCGATTATGATCATTGACATAAATTTAGCTACGGGACAAGATTTTCGGGCTCTTGATCGAGACAAATGGGTGGATCTAAAATTGGAAAGATTCGCTTTCAACTTAAATCTAGTTAAACACGATTTTCTACAGACTTTTGTTTCGAAAAGCCATGGCATTTTTCAGTTCTTGGCTGGCATTGACGAGTAATGATTGTACTTGCAAAATATTCTCACATTTCTATGCCGAGTTACCCAACCAATCATACTAGGTCCCTATCATTTTACGCTCGTTTGAATTTTTTGTATACAGCCCTACCTACGTCATAAAATATTGATACCCAAATTTTACGTGTTGGAGCTATTTTAGCCTTTCCTGCCAAATCTTTTGGACTCTTCCGAAAATCAAATGCCGAACAAGATATTTCACTCCTTTCATTCATCTCAATCTACAATGGGTTTCGGTCAGGCACGTTCGTGCCTTGCCATGCAAAGACCGAGACCGGAAAACAACTTTTTGGACTTTTTAAAGGCAAAAATCAACGTCAAGACTAAAAACCGATGCCCACTATTATGCATTCATGGAATAAAAAGACCTTGAAAATTTCGTCGTCATGCACTGAAAGGACTCGAGAGAGCGAGCGGTCTTCTTTTCCGAATGAAGCCAATGTCTTCGAAATTCGCATCTGCCTGCCCGCCTTTTAAAATCCGGTCCTTGCATTCCTACGCTTTTCATAATCAATCGATTCCCTTGGGATCTCTTCCAACCCCTGCCTGGCTTGGTCTTCCTTGGGTGTTCCTCCGTACCTGAGCTTGAGGCGGAAGTCGTCGAACGGCTTCTTTGACGTCGTCATTTTCGTACAGGCAATCGTGGAAGTACAGTCCGTACTGATTGAAGCCGGCCGCATTGAACAGCCACCGGCGGAACGGAGTCACTTCCGTGCTCTCGTTCCCGTAGTATATCTTGGTGCGCACCGATTGCGTCCACACGCCACCCACGGCCAACCCGCCGCCGCCGCCCCTTTGAGCTCCCGCCATCGAGCCGGCGGAGGAGGCCACGGCAGCCGTGACGGCGGCTGGCCCGTGATGACGGCCAGCGGCGGCCGCCAAAACCGCGCCTCTGGACCTCAAACAGCCCCGTAACAAACTCGACGCCGAGGAAGAGGAGGAACAGGCCATGGTGAACTCGGAACGAAATCGATCTAGCGGTCAAGTCTAAAAGTCGATCGAGACAAATAATAATGGATTCTTTTGGCCTGGTTCAACAACACGCGACAGCTGACGGACTCGCTCTGTCTCTCTCTGGGACCACGAAACGAGAAGGAGGTGACACCGGAGATTGGACGGAACCACCCAGTTGAAAGTCATTTTCAGGGAAGTAGAAAAAAAAGGCGCAACCTCTAAGCATTGGGATGCAAAATTTTTGACGGCTCTGACGTCTTCAAAAGTTACGGAAAAGTCGAAAAAGTGTCAAGCTTTTGTATCAGGGCGCTGTTTTGGGGGGGTTGTATTTGAACTAGAACCTCCCAATCTGAAATGCAATAAACTCCCAGTCAACTGTCGCTTTAAGGACAAAGTTACGCATTCACTCTAAAGCATCTCTGGCTATCAAATTTAGAAATCCAATATTTCTAATTATTTCCTTTAAGGAGGAGACGTGGTGTCGTGGTTAGCGCAGTTTCCTATAGTGAGAGAGGTCCCGGGTTCGATTCTCCTCCCCGACCTTTCTCAAGGAAACTTTTAAACGCTAATCCACACTCACAGACGGAGAACCATTTTGATACCGGACATGAGTTTGCCTATCGGAAAAACTTTGGACGATGTGATGGCTAGCTTCGCTGGCCGGGCGAGGCTCAACCCTCCGACCCTAGCACCAACAATCCGAAAAAAATATGGCAAGGTGAATTATTCCTAAATCCAACTTTAACTGTATTAGGTTTTGGTATGGGGATTGAAAGATTGTGTGGCTCAAAAGAATTGACAGGCCCACAAGATTATTGCTCTTTAGAGTTTGGCTTTCAAATTAGCTTTGGGTTGTAAAATCAGTTAAAATCGTTTTTTTTTTAGAACAGTGTTGTATTAAACGCTTTGTGATTCTGCGAAAAGGGCCTTCGCGATACAGTTTCATACGTCCAGAGTGAGAGTAGTCTAAAAGACGATGTTATGGAAGTCCAACAGACCCAACACTCAGGGTGCTCAGAGTTTTGCGAGAAATGCGATGACATCGTGTCTTTGTTTCAAAAGATGTATTGAGAAGAAATTTTCTGAACTAAAACGAACTTTTGAAAACTCTTGTTTGGCAAAAAATCCAAAACGCCCCTATTTATCTTTCTTTTTTCCGAATTCAACGGACTTTCATATTGACAACCATAAATCACAGAACCAAATGAAAATCACCTGAAGGCCATATTGCACGGATATTCAATTTTGGAAGATTTTTTTGTGTTCGACTTGAAAGGTTTAGACCTGATTTTTGATGAGCAGTGATATTTTTGTCACCTTGGTCAGATGTATTTGCATCGGGCCACGGGAGTCAGCCATACATTCAGCGAACATTAGAGTTCTTCATATGGAAAGGTATAGGCTGGGAATTCCATAAGAGGTCATTTCTTTCATTCCACTAAAATAAGTCTCTTGTCAAAAATATGTGTCCATGAATAAGTACTTGACATTTTGCTCAAGTAAGAAACTTAACACTTGTTCAAAATAGCAATGAATTCTGTCCAACATTTCGTCGTGCCGATAACTCAAAGTTGCTTTGAAAGTCTTGCAATTTTTTATTTTTATTTTTTGCTTCTACTGCTCATATGAATACCCTG
Source organism: Tigriopus japonicus (assembly GCA_010645155.1). Taxonomy (NCBI): domain Eukaryota; kingdom Metazoa; phylum Arthropoda; class Copepoda; order Harpacticoida; family Harpacticidae; genus Tigriopus; species Tigriopus japonicus. Next base: position 9,363,764 of record CM021317.1, read on the forward strand.
AAAAGGAAATACGTGTTCATGAAGATATAAAAAAAACATCAGAAAGAAAATCCTAAAATAGCCTTGTGTTTTTTGTGATGAATCAACTAGGGAGTTAAGGATTATTTCTTGCGATTATGTTTGGAGGTAGCTGACCCCCAATCCCAATATTGAGCCTCAGCTATTCATTTCAATGTCAAATTCATTTTTCCTTTTGCCAAAGGTGAGAGGGGAACTTGGCGTTTATCAACGGGAGTTTCTAATTTCTCTTGTATCTTGGGGTATTTCTCTCGTTTTTTCCGACTTTTTGGTAGATTGTAGACTTTGGCAGGTACTGTCCACTTCCATTTTTTGGCTTGAAGAGAAGTAGAAGGCGAAGTCGGTTCTCTCATGATGCTAAGCGGTTCTCTAATCAGCTGGGGCGTCGTACGCGTACATACGTCGTCGAGCCGACCTCAAGATGGCCGCAGTTCTTCGAGGTTGCGCGAATTCACCGGTCGGCCTCAATGCCAAACATTCTCTCGCCAATAGTTTTTATTTTTTAACCGACTATCCGCAAAATCACGCTAATAAAGTACTAATCTAATCCACGGTCTTCAACTTCATGGTCGCCATACCCTCGCCATCAATCTTAGTCTCAGGGAGGGGATAACTCAGCTGATTGCGGCCATTTTGCCCAACTCAAGCGGACTTTTTTCCGCCCGATCAGCCCGCTCGTCCGTTTCTGGGTTCGTGCGAAGTGGCCCTGATCTGGCCCATTCACGTTTCACTCGATAGTCAGACTTGAAGTGGAGTGGAGCTCGCTTTGACTGATTCCCTTCGACCTCTTTCTCGATCGTTCATCGCCGCACCATGTTGTCATCCGTGGTCTCCCGCGGGTCCCAGGGACTCCTGAGGGCCGCCAAAGGCCAAGAGGGCCTTCTCCGAGCCATCCCCGCCGTGGCCAACGCCCGTAAGTATTCCGAATCCTCGTGTATGGATGTATGTATATGGCCTCTGAATGTACGTACTACTCCATGAATCAACCAACATGGCGACCGTCTTCCGCTCTTTCTCGGCTCCTTCAAAGACTAACGTGAGCGAATCCCGTTCGTTTCAGGCATCCAAGAGTACGCGGCTGCGGCTTCGGCGGCGGCTGACAAGCAGAATAAGGGCAAGATCTTGGCCGTGATTGGCGCCGTGGTCGACGTTCAGTTCGAGGATGGTTTGCCCGAGATTTTGAACGCGCTCAACGTGGCCGGACGCGAACCCCGACTCATTTTGGAGGTGGCCCAACATTTGGGCGAGAACACGGTGCGCACCATCGCCATGGACGGTACCGAGGGTTTGGTGCGCGGTCAACCCGTGGTCGATACGGGCTCGCCCATCCGGATTCCCGTGGGCGAAGAGACTTTGGGGCGGATTATCAACGTGATCGGCGACCCCATCGATGAGCGCGGTCCCGTGCAAACCGATAAACGCGCGCCTATTCACGCCGAAGCGCCCGAATTCTCCGAGATGAGCGTCGAGCAAGAGATCTTGGTGACCGGTATCAAGGTGGTGGATTTGTTGGCGCCCTACGCCAAGGGAGGCAAGATCGGTCTGTTTGGCGGCGCCGGTGTGGGCAAGACCGTGTTGATCATGGAGCTGATTAACAACGTGGCCAAGGCTCACGGAGGCTACTCTGTGTTTGCCGGTGTGGGTGAACGCACCCGCGAGGGTAACGATTTGTACCACGAGATGATTGAGGGCGGTGTCATCTCCCTCAAGGACAAGAGCTCAAAGGTAAGGGAGCGAATATGATACTTCCTAAGAGCGAGATGGATGACGATGGCGTCCTATTATTGTGTTTTAGGTGGCTTTGGTGTACGGTCAAATGAACGAGCCCCCGGGCGCCCGTGCTCGTGTGGCTTTGACCGGTCTGACCGTGGCCGAGTATTTCCGTGATGAGGAGGGACAGGATGTGCTGCTCTTCATTGACAACATTTTCCGCTTCACGCAAGCCGGTTCCGAGGTGTCGGCCTTGTTGGGTCGTATCCCCTCCGCCGTGGGTTACCAACCCACGTTGGCCACCGACATGGGTAGCATGCAGGAACGGATCACCACCACCAAGAAGGGCTCCATCACCTCCGTGCAGGTTAGTTCACACCCCCTACACCGAGTCGCTTAAGGTGAACGAACTTCTAATTTCCAATGTCATCGTGTTTTAGGCCATTTACGTGCCCGCTGACGATTTGACCGATCCCGCTCCGGCCACCACTTTCGCTCACTTGGACGCCACCACCGTGTTGTCCCGAGCTATCGCCGAATTGGGTATCTATCCCGCCGTCGATCCCCTGGATTCGACCTCGCGTATCATGGACCCCAACATCATCGGGACGGAGCACTACGGTGTGGCCCGTGATGTCCAAAAGATCCTCCAGGACTACAAGTCCCTGCAGGATATCATTGCCATTCTGGGTAAGTCGAGCACGGGAGTTTCCACGAGGAAATGTTCATTGGTTATTTAACTTTTTTTTCCATCATTTCCTAGGTATGGACGAGTTGTCCGAGGAAGACAAGCTGACCGTGGCCCGTGCCCGAAAGATTCAGCGTTTCCTTTCGCAGCCTTTCCAAGTGGCCGAGGTGTTCACGGGTCATGCCGGCAAATTGGTCAGCATGGAACAGACCATCTCCGGCTTCAAAGAGATCTTGGCCGGCAAGTACGATCACTTGCCCGAGGTGGCTTTCTACATGGTGGGAGACATCTCCGAAGTCACGGCCAAGGCCGAACGTCTCGCCAAGGAGGCCAGTGAAAGTAACTAAATAGTTGGAACAACAAACAAACCTCCCGACCATCCTTTTCTGCGTCCACCATCAACACATGAAGAGGAAAAGGAGACACTGCTGTTTTTATGAATGAGTGCGCATTTACGTTGGAAAGTGTGCTACGACAAGTTTGACGATACAACCAACCCCTGATCCAAAGCCCGGAAGACTCAAGATCTTTTCATCCGGAAACAAATAAACCCTGCAGACCTTTCCTCAACCATTCGAATCGGTCTGGGTTGACTTTTTTATTTCCATTTCTCTCAAGTTGCATATTGAATCCTCGTCGTTTCGACAACAGAACGGCAAGTTGGATTAGACAAAAGAAAGAAAGAAGAGCTTATACACAAAAACCAATGATGCCCACAATCAGACATTGTGTGTAATAAGTATGACAATATAATAAAACACACACATTGTGAAAGACCGTCGGAAGGAATAAATTTCATTTCAGTTCACTAAATCATAAACAGACTTGTTTGTCTATTCAAATAACGTGACAAATTTGGTGGGCCTTAACGACGTAAGTTTTTACTTGCACTAAACAAAACTGATTTTGATTATAAGGATAAGAAAGCCAGTGCGTCAACCTAGCTAGAAGCGAAGAATAGGAATTTTTAATGACTTTGAATGGTATGTTACAAATATTGACAAATGGGTTTAAACTCGGAGGAAACAATTGTCATTTTGAATTAGCACTTACAATTATGTCACATTTTGTCACTTCTTATTTGCTACCACTCGCTTTCACTTCATAAAAAAGCTTCTCCTTCATGCCATATGATTCTTTCACGGCGTTCAATTGAGCTGGATAAGTCATTTTTAAGTTCCAAACACATTTGTGACCAGTTTTGAGGTGAGCAGACAATGCCACATATGTAATCGAGTTCAGTTAATGAGGTCAGGGGCCAAAAATTGATATAGAGTCACCTAAAACTTGCTTAAAAACAAATTTATGAAAATCTTCTTTAGAATAATTGTTAGGCACACTTAGTTCGGTCATGATTCATAATGTTGGTGAAATCTATTAAGCCGTTCAATTTTCAATGTGTGTTCTTGAACACAATTCTCGAAGGACACAATCAGATTTTTGTTAACCCAAACTAGAAGAAGGGCTCAATAGATTTCGTCAATATTTCGGGTTCGGGCAAGGAAATCGTAAGACATGGAAGCCTCCACTCAGGCGTTCAGTTGTGGATTTTTTTATAAATCGAATTCCATTCAAGTAAATGATTTTGTATGTTAAAATTGATCCGACAGGCATTTAAGGATATCATATGCTGAATTTTAGCATGATACGTTCATCCATTTGCGAGAAACAACGTTTTGCAATTCTAACAGTCACAGTGCATACGTGCTGAAACGAGAGAAAATATGACCCTACAATCGTCCTTTTGGACGATTGGGATGTCTAATTTTTGAGTTCATTGCAAATAAAAAAAACCATGCCGGTTTCACCTTCTCCACCCAACTCACTTTTATCAATCACCTTAAATCGTCAATAACCAAGGCCAGGCGAAACCGAGCCCTTCACCACCGGGCTGGCAAGGTTAGTATCGAACAATGTTAGGAACCTGATCTTTCTGGGCCATGTCCAAACACATGCTGTCATTCCCGGTGGTCAAGGGCTTGACAACACCTTCATGCGCAGTGGCAATTGCACAAGGTAGAATTGAAGGAGGTCGTTGGCGCTTTTTGTTTGGCAAAAATTGTTATTTTCTAATGACTTGGCGAGGAGAGATAAGACTTGAGCAGAAAATGAAAGCCTTGGAAGTCTCTGTTACTTAAAGGAAGAAGTTTAGTAAGCAGGACTTAGACAGAACCAGAAAATAACACAACGAACCTTTGCAACATTGACATGAAGGTTGTCAGGTGTATCAGCAATAAGGGCCTTTCCGAGGAAATTTTGTTATTCAAGGTCTAACCGTCTAAAAATGGTCCACGAATCTCTTGATTTTTTAAACCGCGACAAGTTTGCCGTAAAGCATAATTATTTCCGGTCTTTCATTCGAAATCATACAATCACTTCCGTAATGACGTGTCAATTTGTGTCATGACGAACCATTCAACAGAGAGAATGAGGTAGAATGAGGATGGCGGGGTATTGTTATGGAGATGAAGTTGGTTCCACCTAGCCAGCGGGTGTAACCATGAGCATCTCCACTTGTCCAATCAAGGAAAGCACATCAGTGGAACCGGTCACATCCACATACTGTAATTAGAACTGATTGTGAAGCGTTAATACGCACTTGAATGAGTTCAACCTACTCTGTCGGCCATTCTCAAGGCCTCGGCAACCGTTGTTGTTTCCGGCAAGCGGATGATTTCCGTCTGGACATTGGCTGCGGCAACTGCCGATGCCAACGGCAGCGCACCTCCAATGGGCCTACAGAGGCCAAGGTGAATGTAGCTGTGGCAATAAGATCAATATTGAAAGACAAAAAAAGCAACTAGCTTTCCAAACAAGGACAAGAACAAGGATTTGCCTTCTGCCTACTTGGCTGTTGGAAGACGTCGCTGGACACGGATCCTCTCACTAATTGTGTGCATTCGAGTGTCGTGGGCAACGTCAGGGATGACACGGCAGATGCCATCGGCAAATGCAACCACGACATACATCATCTCTTCTTTTTCTGCCGAGCTCTTTGCGGTTTGGACGCGCACAACCAAGAAATGAAGAATGAAGAAAGAAAAAAAGAAACGAAAGAAACGACAGATGATGTGCGGAGTAGAATGGTATTCAGCTGCCACTTGTCTAATTCTCGAAGGCGCCAAAGAGGAATGACCTCAAGTTGCGACACGAGGTTCTCCAGATTTAAGATCACTTGAATAAATAAGTGCAAGCCTCTGTTCTAAGGAGTACAATTTAAATACATTTAAAAAAAAATAATATCACATGTTTTTTCAATTACTACATAGGGATTTCTACTATTGTTGTCGGGAATCCGTCCACTATCATTCAGTCATCCCACTTAAAACTTAAAAAAAAAGTTCAAAGATTTCATGTCAACATTTCTTTGGCTTGCCTCTGATTTAGGTTTTTGTTAGAATTAGGCCCAACTGTGGTTAAAACCAGCTTCTTGGATATAGAAACGTTATGTCTTGCTATCAGTGCTCTCAGATTTTTTTCGTCAAAATTACCTAAAAACTCGTCAAAATTACCCAGAAAATTACCCAAACTTTGACTTTTTACAAAAAATTACCCAAAAAATTTCCAAACTTTTTTTTATCAATTTTGATTACTTTATAATGTTTTAAGCACTTGTTTATTGATATTTAAAGGAATAAAATTTATCAAACCAGATGACAAGACAGCCATTGCAAGAAATAATCCAAACAAATCAATTGTGAATTGTTCCTAATACGGTACAACATGCTATTCTCTTGGTGCTATTGCTTGGACACTTGAAACAAGTTTTTCAAATGCAATAAGTTGTCTTATCTAATGAGTGGTCCATGCAAGATCTTGCAACACGAGGTAGAACGAGTTGATTTTACGTCTGAATTTCAAAGATGCATAATTTATTGTTCCATTGAGCTGAAAAATTGTCAGACCTGTTCAATTATCTTATCTAGATAAAAGATAAGGAAAAAAGTATCTTTATCAAGATACTTTGCGGAAAATACTATCTTATCTAGATACTTTTTCAAAGTATCTTGAACAGGTCTGAAAATTGTAGACAAATTCTTTAAAATATCAATTACAGCTTCTGTAAAATATTAATAACAGTTCTTGTGAAATATAACATCTCGTGAATGGAAGCAAGGATGATCAAATGTGAAGCTGTCATCGCAGTCCCAGTCCAACAGAAGCGAGCTATGGGCGCATCAGCTTTTTGAGCGACAGCATCATCACAAGGAGAAATACTGTACAGGCAGCTTGCAAAAGCTAAGGGTTCCTAATCTCTGCTTTTAAAAAACTACTTTCATCCAGCTCTTCTTGACTATGATTGAGACGAGGTCAAGTTCAAATGCATTTATGTGCGGTCAGCTTGGTGAAATCAAAACAAGAAATACTGTTTACAGCTTACAACTGATCACCTCTAAAATTTTGTTTGTTTGATTGCACTTGCCAATATGCCTTAGCGTTTACAAGCTACTCGTGCAGTATTTCTCCTTGATGTGAGCTGATGCATCCCATGGATGCAGAGTCTCCATATCTTGCTTACATTTTTGCGCTAATCTTGCACTTTTGCTCTAATCTTGCACTTTTTGGGGCTTGTTTACGCCTACTTTTTGGCCTATTTCTTCTGAACTGCGCCTACCTAGTCTGTGTCTTTGTTGTAAATTGCGCTTTTCCCCCTCATATATCTGGAGGCACTGTAAGGCTGTGCTCAGAGTTCCATTGTACAAATTTTTGGCTAAGTGTTGCTTTGCAACAATGGTCCTGGTTAGGTTTCTGGGCCAGAAAGATTATGTCACACTGACTTTTTCTAGGGAAGTGACATAAACTCTGAGTCAAAACTGGCAGCATTGAAAATTCAAAACACTTTTCAGACTTCTTTCGCAAAATTTTACCCTGCATGAACAAAATTTAGGTGTTTAAGAGCTTGGAACTCAAAATTACCCAAATTTCGGTGTTTTGGTAATTTACCAATTGACAAATTTTTATACCAAAAGGGGGTTAAAAATTACCTAGATTTGGTAATATTACCCAAATCTGAGAGCACTGCTTGCTATGCTGTTTAGTTCTTTGTGTTCAACCTTCGTGAACACATTTTTCTAGGGATCTAGGTTCAACTCGATAGACTGCAGAGGCTCAAGATACACCCGATCATTGGCCTTCTGCAATCCTTATTCAAGATCAAAGATTTTTAATTTGGGTGTCCAGTGTCAAAGCATTTTTATAAACACCTTTCAGAGAATCTGTGGTCACGGCTAGTGCTCTAGTCACGGCAGCTTTTGTGCGTAAGGAGAGAGGGATAGCTAGAGGCATCTCTACCACAGATCATACGACTAGATGTCGCATTGGCCCGGTCCGTCGGCGAGAGAAAAGTGACACCACTTGGCCCAGCTGCGCTAGCTTCAAAATCTCAGGGCGACCGTGTGCTCAGAAGTAACGACGCTCGCTCGCGTCGAGAACAAAGTACGTACGGTACGTTGAGTTTGTTCAGGATTTGGCCACGCTGGCAAAATTTTGAAAAGTTCAAAATTCCCACCATTTTAGGGTGTAGTGTTATGTACCAGCTGATGAAGCAAAGTTGTCCACCTTTTTCTCACATGAAGTGAGGTCTAGCCATTATATGGTCTGTGATCTCTACCTCAATCACCTTTGGAGCCACCAAGTGCTAACTGGTGGCTTGAGAGAAACACTTTGAAGTCTCAGCTCAGGGCAAGCCAGCTTTTGTTGCTTCCAAACCTGCCATCTCTTTAGTAGCACACTCTCTCTTAGTCTTGAGTCCTTAGCTGCTGCTGGCACTTCCCCTCGCACTTCTTTCTTGTTCTTCTATGTCAACCGTTCTCTACGTCGTTTGACGCCGTTCAGGGCAACCATGCGCTTGCCGCTTCTCCTTGCACTTCTTTCCTGTTCTTCTATGTCAACCGTTTTTTACGTCGTTTGACGGCGTTCAGGGCAACCACGCGCTTGCCACTTCTCCTCGTACTTCTTCTCTCTTGCACCTCAGGCTTACTAGACATCTAAGTACTTCTTCTACGTCTAGTCAGGGATAACCTATATAATAGTATTAATACTGGATGCGAACTCGCGGAATTTCTCCGGCACGCAACCTCCGGTATGAGGCCGAGATTCGTAAACAAGAAGAATAAACCGCCATGTTGGGAGC